>JABUQX010044945.1:0-25000 GCA_015478945.1 Trachelipus rathkii | reverse complement strand
TATATTATCATATTATATACTCAAAGTTTAAAATAATAGTAAAAGTCTCCACTATTTATACGTAAGAAGTGTAACTAAAGTGTTGCCAAAAGGCAAATATTATAAACAATTTTTATTACTTAAATTCACACGTGATTTAATCGCCGCCATTCGATTTGAGCACGAACAGTCAACTTTTTAATGGATTGAAAAAACGCTATAATAATAATACGATCTATTACTTACTCTTTGTTTCATATTTCATGCTATTATATCTTATCTATGTAATATTTCAATTTATATTGGCCACTTCCCTAAAAAAAAAAATAAAAAAGAGAGCATGATTTATCGTAACATATAAGAAATTTTTTAAAAGACGAATCGTTTCTATAATGCTTAAACTCGTGCTGTTTAAACGACTTATAGGATGTCGACATCTCATATATATAAATATATTATAAATTATAGTATATACTATATAGATATATATATATATATATGAATGATATATATATATTAATATATACTATAAATATATATATATATATCACTTTGTGAATTTAATGGACTACCTTGTTTAACTTTTGTCATATCTGCATGTTTGCGTTTTGCCCCTAAGTTAAAAAAATATGATACAGCACCATATAAAACTCAATATATATGTTTTCATTCGAACACCAAGCAAAATTAATAGTATAGTATATTTGCCATATATATACATATCATATATCTATATATATATAGTATATATATATATACATATATAATTATTAATAAATATATTATATATTTTATTATATATAATATAGTTATATATCATATATATATATATATATATATATATATAGATATAATATATATATTATATATATAATGAGGGTAAATTAATTCGCAACACTTTCAAGCTATACCATATTCAGTAGGGAATCCAAACACTGTGATAGTATATATATATATATAGATTATATTATTAGTATATATATATATATATTATATATATAATATAATATATAATATTATATATATATATATAATATATATATATATATACTTATATATTATATATATACTATATATAATATATATATACGTATATATAATATATATATATAAAAATATATATATAATAGATATATAGATCCGGTTAATATATATATATATATCTATATAAATGAAAAAATAATATAAAATAAAAATATCTTTATTAATAATAAAAAATATAAAAAGATATATAAATAAATAAAAATAAAATATATAAAATAATAATTATTTAGTGAATGACAGAAAGGAACAATCCGGCATCCGCATCGCGGTCTGCACAAGCGGATGTTGCGCGATATTTATTGTCGAGATGTGATAAAGAATTTATAATAAAAATACTTAAGATGATCTGAACGCAAAAGCTTAAATGAAGAGAAATCTGAAAAACTGGACATCATTTCAAAAGGTGTAGCAATTCAAAAAACACTTTGATGTTTATATCTTAATGTTTCAAAAGATGTTCCAACTCGCGGGGTAACATGTTGATGGATGAAGAATGGTATTGCTTCAAAAACCTCTTGCTTTCTGACGCCTGTTAACATCTGCTAATGTGGAATGGACATCATATCACACTGCATTAAGCTATTGAAACCATTTGAGAATTACCCAAAAAAATAGCGCCTCCTACAGCTCTATCTCGATGTAACATTAATTCTGAACGCTAAGGAAGCATTTTGAACCATATCAAATGAAAATGATGACGATTTAAAAGAATGACAGAGAAATAAAAACTAAGCTAGAAAAATCGCTTTGGGTCTGTGGAAACTGCACCTTCATACTATTGCACTTACTTAATCCCCGTTATAAAAAGTTTTTTGTAACACAATATGTAGAACAAGTTTAAATCGTCATTTGGTCAGTTGAAAAACTTCATCTCAAACAGTCTAGTTAATTTCGCCACCCAATTAAAAAGGGAAAAGACACCTTCTACAAGAATCCAATAACAGATTCACTGGAAGAATTTCTACAGCCCAGCAGTGATGAAGAAACACACGCATTACCAAGATGTAGTGCAAACATGATTGACTATACAGCAAGAAAAAACATGATACAAATGATGATACCTATCAGTTGTTGGAAGTAAGCACATGTTTACCATGCTTGAGTAACTTGCAAGGAAATACCTGCCTGTCCTCCAACACTAGTGTTCAAGTGAGAGAGTATTTAGCAATGCTGGCTAATTGATGATAAAAAGAGAAAACGATCACTGCAGAAAGGCTGAAAAAACTTGATGTTTTCAAACAAAAACTTCTATATTAGAATTTCAAAACAGTGGCAAAGAGTATATTAATTCATTGTATAAATCTCTTTCATCAAAGGCGGAGGTTGGGGAAGAGGTTGGTGGTGCATTTTGAGTTGGGTCCCAGTCCCCCACCTGCGTAACACAACGTATTTAATAGATTGTGTAAAACGATACTATATATAATATATATATACTATTATATATTTATATATATATATATATTATATATAGGATATATATATATAGTTATATATAATATATATAATAATTATATAGTATAAAATATATATCTCAAACATCGCATCCCGATGCGAAAAACGAGAATCTGCTGCATCAATTAATAATATATATTATATATATAATATATAATCATATATATATATAATAATTATATATAATATATATATATAGTATTAATATATTATAATATATATATATTATATATAAATATATGATATATATTATATATATATAATAATTATATATTTATTATATTATATAATATATATATATATATACTATAATACTATATATATATATATATATAATATATATATATATATATATATATATAATTCTGCTAATATTCATCCAACTGCATTTCAATACACAAGAAATTTACTGCAATTAATAATTAAAATGTATTAGAACACTAACAAGGATGTTTTTAAAATAGCCTTATTAAAAATTAATACAACATATATTCATGTTAAACACGTTTACATTAATGAAAAAAAAAAACCATTAATACATTTGAGAAGTTCAAACTGTTATATTAGGATCTTTTAAACAGTGGATAATATGGAATATCTTCAGGTTATTCCTTTTCTACGGTAATTTCACTTGACTGTGTGTATCAGTTGTATCTTCAATTACCAAAGGTGAATCTTCACCATGTTCTGACGACGAAGACGAGGATGCAGAAGATCCAAATTCGATGATCGGACTAAGTTTTTCTTCCTCTTTCAGAGATATATCTTTCTCGCTGAGACCACAATCCTGAACAATAAAATCCGTTTCTGAAAGCTCATCTGGATAGTCAACCCTAGCTGCTGATGTTGATCCGTGGGGTACCAAAAACGATCCTTCGTAAGACTCTATATCCTTTCTTATCAAATTATTGTCAAAATCGGTGTCGGAACCGGAACCGGCAGACAAGCTTTCATTTGAAGATGCAACTGTTGTTGCACCGGAGAAAACATCTTTATGGCTTCCAGCCACTTCTTCACTAAATATTCTGTGCACTTCTGTATCACAAGACAAATTTTGAGATACATTGCTTAAAAGTGGTTCTTCAGAAGTCTCGTTAAGTGACATAAGTATATCTACATTGTGAGATGCTGAATGATCACTTGAAGACCCTGGAGATAGCAACTCTGATGTAGAGCTAATAGTAAGATTATTATTATTATTATTATTATTATTATTATTATTATTATTATTATTATTATTATTATTATTATTATTATTATTATTATTATTATTATTATTATTATTATTATTTACACATTGAATATGTTGATCCTCTAAATTTGATATATTTTTGGAATTATTATAATTGTTTATTGCGGTTTCGTCGTCGAGTTCATATTCTGATAGTGCCCATCGTCGTGAAATTTCTTCGGAAGCAATTTTGAGCTCACGAAGGAATTCTGCAGAAGCAAACCCTGTAGCCTCTGTTGTATGAATTGAATCTATTTTTGTTGGACTACGATGTGCCGAAGAGGGACGTAAAAGGTGTGGCCCTGGCGGAGGCGGCTCTGGTATCAAGCTTCCGCTGGGTGACGCCGGCTGAGAAATGGGGCGCATAGGACGCACTTGGCCGAACTGTCTTGCTCGAGCCACTGTGGGCAATGTCGAAGATAAACCATCATCGTAACGAAAACTATTTTCATCTTTTGGAAGGAAATCTTTAAAAAATTCTCTTCTTCTTTCAGCAAGTTCGGATCTGCTTGACGCACCAGCACGTGACACATTCGGAGAGGAAGACGCAGAAGTTGCTTGTGATGAATTTGAAGAAGTTGCAACAGGAAGTGTGGAGGGCGTGTGCGTGTGGCTATTGGTCAAAGGCGAGTCTATATAAGAAGGAGGCCTCGAACTAGAAGGTCGGTAACCTAAAAGGGGGCATTCACCTTCGGGATAAGAAGCAACCACATCATTCTTTTTGGTATTTTTAGTGGCGTCATTATCGATATTTGTATTAGACTGATCAGTCTTTGTTTGATCAGGAGGAGGAGGAATCTTTTGAGTGGATTCTTCTTCTTTAAGCTTCTTCTTATGTTTCCCAAAGCAACCACAAGGCATGACTAAAATTTTTGTTTTTTATTAAATAAACTACTCAAAAAGTGTATATATATATTTAAAAGGTATTTTAGTTTCACTGTATTTCACAGACCCAAAATTAATCTTGAAAATATACAACATAAAAATATGATATTATTCATAGAACTAAAAATGTTCATCACCAGATAATTCGAATTTTTACTTTACACTTATCTAATCACCTATAATCACCTAAAATGAAAATTAATATATAATATATATGATATATATATAGTATATATTATATAATCACCTAAATATGAAATAAATAAAATATAATATATATATATATTTATATAATATATAGTTGGGCTATTCAGAGCACACCAGAACGTGCACACTGACGTCGACTGGCAATAGTATTAGAGCTTATCATATTTAGCTGCGAAAAATAGGGCGAGGGCAAATATAATGTTTCTTTTATTAATATTATAAATATATTCTATATTATAATATATATATTAATAATGTATATATACTATATATCTATATATATATATATATATATATAAGGTATATATATAACTATATATATATATATATTATAATATAATTATTATATATATATATTATATAGATATATATATATATATATATATATATAGTATATATAATAATTATATATATATATATATTAAAATATTATATATATATATATATAATATATTATAGATAATATTTATATTAATATATTATATATATATATAATATATATATAATATATATGGTCGGTCATTAGAAAGTACGGAAGACAATAATGTGGAATTTACAGTTTGATGAGAAAAAAGGCAGTTTAAATGTTGGTTAGCATTTTAAAAAAGGTGCAATTTCGAACGAACAAACCACCGGTCGTGGCAGGGTTAAAATTTACCAACACATTCGTGGTTTCTGCATAGAAAACTTTTAAAGACCAACGTTGATGCTGATGACGATACCTGTGCACCATAAGTGAAAAAAAAAAATTTTAACATTTCGTGGGTTTGGCATGACCGATGATATATATAATATATATATATATATTAATATATATCATTATATATATTTTATATATATAAAAAAAATTAAAATATAGTATATATTGTATATATATCATGTATATATATATATATATATATATATATATATATATATATATATATATAGTTGTAAGGGAATTGGTATTGATATGGGAAGCCTGTTTTAATACCATTAAATTGAATGTAAATACGAGAGAAGAAAAATAAAGAAAAATGAGTCAAAGGGAGAAGTGAAAGAAAAAAGGTCAAATGAAAGAGAAAGTGAATGAAGCAACTACGAACAAACGAACGAACGAGCACAGGATCAGAGAACGGGACTACGACCGACCATCAATCACTACAACGGAGACTAATAAAAAAATTGTTTTTCTCGCCACCATCATTCTTTTCTCTCTTTGACAACAAAATCTTGGCTAAATATTGCTTCTTTGTTTGAAAGCTAACGCTCTATAAGAAACAATGAATAATTGGATATAGAAATTAAACGATGAAAAATAGTGCTGAAGAAAAATGAAAAGATTTCAATTTTACAGAAAAATTAATGTATGTTTGTAACAACAAAAATAACAGTGATGTACAAACTAGAGACCTCCACGGATTACGAACAACCCCGCATGCCCGAGTCTGGTTTGGTTTGGTTTGGTCTGGTCTGTTTGTCTGTCTGGTCTGGTTCTGTTTGCTGTTGGTTTGGTCTGGTCTGTCTTGGTCTGGTCTGGTCTGGTTGGTTGTTTCTCTGCTAGTCCGGTCCGGTCCACGGGCGGGTCTATCATGCTTAAAATATTAGACCATTTACCTAGACCATTTACATCATCCCTCTATTCAGCTATAAATAGTCGATTATCTTCAATAAGGGCACCCATATGACAGGATATCAATTCTTTGGATATTGTCCAAACTGAGAACCCGATCTCAGATGTTAGACATCCATTGATATTTTGGACCATTTCAACGACCTTAAATGTAAAATCAAGTTAACAGTCTTTAATATGAAGTGAGATTTGTTTAATCTAGAACTCTTTACACTAATATTGAAATATTAATTATATCTTATATGGGTTATTTTTAAAAATATTTCTATTTAACTTTTTATTAATTTTAATTATAATTATTTTGTTATAAAATTTCATAATCTATTGTAAGCCTGAAATGGAAGAAGATCTTCCCGGAAAACTAGTCGGCTAATAACATATTTAAAATGTCAAATTAGGGCTTTGGTTATTCTCATTATAAATTCCCTTTCCTTTATCTAGGTTCTATTTCTAAAGTCTTTTGAACTAATATATATATATATATAATATATATAATATATTATAATATATATATATATATCGTATATATAATATATATTATATATATATATATTTATATATATTAATTTATTATATATTATATATATATATATTATATATATATAATTAATATATATATATATTATATAATATAGATATATATTGAAAAATCAACCCCTTAAGTATATTTCACACTGCGGATTACCGGCCCAGCAGAATAGCCGCTAAGTGTTTGACGACACGCCACGGATGGACTAAAGAAGAGCGCGAGAAATGTCCCTGACAGTGAATATACCACCCACCAAACAGAACCCGACGCACTCTTTCCGTCACAACTCGCGGCGTAGGGTCAAACAGGCACGCAGAGTGAAATCATCTAACCGGGAATCATATGTATGATAAGACAACTGCCTACAAAATTATCCAGTGGGATAAGTATTGATAAAAATACCCCCTTAAGTAATTTCACACTTCTGGGATTGCCGCCGTTTGAATGTGGGTTGGTTATTACTGTCAGGAACACTTCTCGCGCTCGTACTTTTAGTCATCGTGGCGTGGTCGTTCACACACTTACGCGACATCTGCAGGACCAGGTTCAATCCAGCATGTGAAATTACTAAGGGTTATTTTCAACCTTATCACACGACGAATGAATTCGTAGCATTGTCTATAGTACTATATATATATTAATATATATATATAATACTTATATATACATAATATATATAGTATATATATATATATATTTATATATATATATATATATATATATATTATACTATACTATATATATATTAATATGATATATATAACAATATAGATTAATATCTATATATCTATAGTATAATATAGATTATACTATATATATATATATATATATCATAGTATATTTTATATATATAATATATATATATATATTATATATATATATATATATAGTATATATATTTCGAGCACAAAGGCCAAACGAAGAAATCTAAAAACTAAAGTCGTTTCGTTTTTGCATTTATACTAAAAAGAAAATGATAAGTTTGCATTCCTTTTGTCAAACTATGCGCATTAATCGTAAAAAATGATCTAATTTCTAGGAAGTGCTTATCGCAAAGAATGTAACCACAAACACTATGGCGACGTGTAGGCCCGTCTTCGAATTGATAATGTCTCATTCAATAAAATAAACTTTACTTAATTTTCTTCCAACATTGAAAAACTCCACTCCAATAGTCCTTCATATTTGCTAATATAAACCATTTTTGTTTTAATTTCTGTTTATTCCAAATCGATGGCCTCCATCACAACAGCTGATTTCAATTGTTAGTAAACAAAAGTAACTTCGTAAAAAATAGCGGTCGTTTTTGCACGAAATCGTGTAAAAACCGTGTAAGCATTCCTTACGAGCGTAAGACACACGACGAAACGCCGAAAACGCGGCCAGTATATATAGTATATTATTATTATATAGTATATATATAATTATAATTTATATAAGAGTAATATACTATTATAGATATCAGTATATTATATTATATAATTTATATATATATATATAATATATATATTACTATATATATATATATCAAAGAACCTACACAAAGAACCTAATCAAAGAACCACACACATTCCGGATCTCCCAACCAATTCTTGAACACACTTGACCTACCACACCACTAGTACCTTTCTCTATAAATAAGCCCACCTTCGCTCCTATTGTAAATCTGCGCAAAACCTTATATCGCTTAACTTTAATACCTTTCTTCTCAACCAAGCTCCATCCTGGCCCTTGCGTTTTTCTGGCACTTTGAGTCGGTGATTAGGGGCCTTGCGTTGCTTCTACGTAACTATAATTGGAATGACTGCTTTGACTCTGATGACGCTGCGGCTTCTGCCACTAAGTGTGAGCTTTTCGTTGACGGAATTGAGCAGTTCATTCTTCTTCGACTTAAATCTTTCTCTTCCTCATATCCATGTTGATCGCTTGCCTGTTCTCTGGCCATTCTGTCTAGAGACAGCGCTTATCGGGGGGTGGAAAAATTCTCCGTTCTCCTATCACTCTAGCTAATTTTCAATCAGCTAGAAATCGTTGCAGGGATACTCTCGACGAGCAAAGCGGGCTTTAATCTAAACAAAATCAGCTGATATTTTTGGTTCCCTTACTGAAAAATCTTTCTATCCTCTTGCGAAAAACACCTCTAACAACTTCTGTAAATCTGCCTTTCCTTCCTCTTATTCTATCTGATGGTCTGTTGCTAATACTCCCAACTGAAAAGGCCAAATCTCTTCGGCCTCCTATTTTCTCTAACAACCCTGGACGATTCTGCATTCCTCCTCCTCCACCTTCTCCTCTCAGGTGTCTATGTCTTTGCCTGTGATTACATTTGCATTGGCTATGGGCTCCTGAGACTATGAACGTTAGGAAGGCGGTGCCCGGATGGCATTTCTCCAATAATGTTGAGGGACTTTACTACCAAGCTGGCCCATCCTCGTTCAGTATATTAGCCATGCCTCAATGACTACACACTTTCCCTCAGTGTTAGAAGCACGCTCATGTCCAACTATTCCGAAAAAGAAGCCCTACTGATCCTTCTAACTACTCACCCGATATAGCTCTTCACCTGGACTTCTATTCTAAAGATCTTTGAAACCCTTTTGAACTCTCACTTCTTTAGACCATCTCGAATCTCATTCTCTTCTTTCGATCGCCAAGTACTGGCTTCGGCGTTCGGTCTACTGTTGACTATACATTACCTATTTAACCGATTATGGTTTTCACGGCCCTAGAAGCTACGGCAGAGACTCTAGCCGTGATGGCACTGTGACATTATCCAAGCATTTCAGGGGTTAATTGCAACGCAGTCACTGCTCTCCAAGCTCTTCCTCCTTTGGTTCCTCCTTCTCTGCTTACTTATGTCTAGTTTTCTTTCAAAATCACTCAATATCGGCTGTTTTTGATGGGCGACTTCTTCTCCTTTTCTGTCAATAGTAGGGTTCCTCAGATCTCCTTATTCTCCTACTTTATTCCTACTTTTCATTATGATCTTCTCACTGCACATCTAACTCATATGCCGATGATATGCTGATGACCGACCCTTCATTCTTCAACTCAATTTCAATTCTTGCATCCGTGTTTCTTCTAGAATTGCCTTCGTCTTAATCTTTCCGATTCTATTCTCGTGATCTGGATAGAATTTCCGGGTGGTCGTCTGAACCTTGGGAAATTCAATTCTTTTAAAAATCAACTTCTTCAAATTCTCCCTCTCTATCTCTAACCTTCTAACTTTCCTTATCTCTTTCGACTGTTCTCTCGACTCTCCTAGTTAACATAGTAACATGCCTTGGGCCGTTAAGATAAACAAAAGCAATGTCTTGGAAAACCTCACTCCACAATCGGTTTGCTAGGCGGGCGCTCAGTAAGAATGGGAGTTCTGTGTTAGAGACTGCGAGAGCTTTTTTGCCTTTTAACAGTTACTGTCCAGTGTATGCATAGGCCTCTTATTCGCCTTGTGATGAGTACTGCCATATTTGGGGCTCTATGTAACTGCACGTTGTTTGGATTAGGGTCGACAAGTAAAAAGGCAAAGAAACTGTATAAAATGTCCCTATATTTATTCTAGCTTCGAGTGTGACCTCTATCTCTCTGCGACCGCATGTTGTGCTTTAATCTCTTTTCTATAGGTACCGTAGGGCAAGTGCTCAGGAACTTTCCACTGGGTGCCACCACCATTTAAGACGCCCTGTGATGCACAAGGGCTGTTCGCACATATTTTGTGTTGGATATTAGCACTCCAGACAAGTTTCGTGCGGTGGTGCCATACTTGTACTTTACCTCGCCACCTCTGTGTTTGTGGAATCTCTTCATCTTCTGTGTTTCCTACTCATTTATCTCTCCTCCACTTTAAGCCCTCATGCTCATCTGCGCTAATTTGCGTAGTGAGGTTTTGTGTATTTTAACACCCCCTCCTTGAATAGAGTTTTGCCCGTGAGTGGTGATAACTGTAAATTATAATAATATTGTATATATATAGTATATAATATAATATATATATATATTATATATTACATATATATATAATATATATATTATTATATTTATATTCATTATATATATTATTATAGATATATTTATATATTTTTGTATATCAGATGCTGCGCGTTGCGCACGCGGTAGTGCGACTCATGCCGTTCAACTATCAATTCATGTAAGGCGCCAAAGCCAATGGCAACAATTTTAAAATAAGCGAACGACTTTATTATCAAGTGTCGCGTAAGGCATATTCCTTTGCGCCTATGTTAGTCGCGCCTTGGATGGAACTCAGTGAACAAAAGCATTTTAGTTTACTCCTTAGATAAGTTGAGACACTAGAAGCTTTTTGGCGGAACTTATAGTCTATTTTAAAAACCAGTGTAAAATACTTTGTATATATATAGTATATATTATATATATTATATTATATATATATATATATATGATATTTTTCTATAAGCTCCATAAATATGTTGCTAAGTATTATAGTATAGGTAGTATGTCATGTTATATATATTAGTGATATTATAGTAATTCTATCTTATGAGATAACGTTCTCCTCGGCCGTAATTTCGTTGAAACCGTTCTGAATATCGTAATGAAACTTTGTATATGTTCTTTGGTATGATTAAACTGATTTACCGGTGAGCTTTTCAAGTCGCTGAGAGGTGTATAATTCAGGGGTTATCTCGCGCGCCCCGAGGCAGGTAGCAGGGTGTTGAAATAGCGGTTACGCCGTTTTGCCTTATGCATGCTTCCATTCGACGCCGAAGATTGCCTAAGACTAACCGTGTGATTAATTATTATTATCTGTTTATATATTATTATTATGTATTATTATTATATTATTATTTATTTATTTTCATTTTTCTTTATTTCCTTTATTTTGAGATTATCTATCTTGTTAGCGGAGCCCTGCATCTTCAGCACCAGTTAACACCACTATATTGTGTTAAAAGGACTCATTAACCCATATATATACTATATATATATATATATTATTATATATATATATATAATATAATATATAATATATATATAATAATATTTATATATTCTTTGTATTTAAATAATAGTTCAGTAGTTGTTAACTACAAATAAATTGGCAAATATGCTCTGAATATTTAACTTCTTCAGCTGCTCGTGCCTGTAAGCCTCCTTTGTGTTAATCTTATGTTGGTCAGCACAAAGACAGTTTGAGTTGTAAGAGGACGTGAGATATGAGTTTCGGTCGTTTTATTCACAAATATTAATAAATGTTGTTTCTTCCTTATAAAAGCATGCTTTAGTTATCGCACTAAAGTATTACCTTGCCAAATAACTTAGGCTGACACATTCCACCAGCGGCGTAATTAAGTCTGTTTAGGCGCAGAAGGCGCATTGATGTGACCAAAAAAATAGGGGCGCACTAATATATATATATATATATCCTATAGTATTTAATATTACTATTTATATATTTAGAGTATCGGTGTTATATATATATTTTTAATTCTATATATAATTATATATATATATATTATTTTATATATATATATCCGAATTATATATATATATTATATAATATAATTATATATATATATATATATATATATATATATTATATATATAATATATATATTATATTATATATATATTATATATACATATATATATATATATATATATTATATGTTCTCCGACTGACAGAATTTTTCTGACCTCTTGCAAAAATCTCAATCAATCCTGTTAAATCTGCTTCCTCCTGTATTGACTTCGTATGTCTATTTGCTAATTCTCCAACTGGAAAAGCCAATCTCTTCGGCCTCCTATTTTCTCTAACTCAACCTGGCGTATTCTGCATTCTTCTTCCTCCCCTCTCTTCAGTGTCCTATTCTTTGCCTGTATTACATCGATCAGGTGTGGCTCCTGAACATCTATGAACCATAGCGATGGTGGGTAGCCCGGATTGGCTTCCTCCCTGAGTTTTAGGAGTGTGCTGTCCGTGCTGACCCCGCCCTCGTTCAACTATATTCTTATATGTCTCAATACTAACACTGTCCCTCAGTGTTGGAAGCACGCACATTCCAACCTAGTCCGAAGAAAAAGGAAGCGCTTATCTTCTAACTATAGCTATTCACATATAGCTCTCATTGTATTCGATCTAGATCTTTGAACATTTCTCCAACTCTCTTTCTTAGATCATCTGGAATCTCATTCACTCTATTCGAGCCCAGTACCGCTTTCGGCGCTCAAGGTTCGTTCACTGCAGTTATTATTTTGGCTATTTAAATGTTTACTGGTTTTCCGGCATTTAGGAACTACGGTGAGTACTTCGTGTGGCGCTTGAAAAAATCCAAAACATTTGACCGGTATAGCACGCTTGCATGCTCTTCAAGCTCCACTCCTTTGGGTTTCCTCTTCTCTTTGCTTACTTAGTCTAGCTTTCTTTCAAATAGTAGTGTTCCTCAGGGTTCTTTCTTATTCCCAACTCTTTCTATTCTACTTTTCATTAATGACTTCTCACCTGCACATCTAACTCTATTCCACCCATATGTACCATGACTCGACCCCTTCATTTTCAACTCGTTTCAATTTACTCCCCCTATTTACTTCTTATAATTGCCTCCGTTTAATCTTTCCTATTATTCTCGTTAATCTGGCATAGAGTTCGGGTGGGGTCGTGCTCAACTTGTGAATTCAATTCTTCTAAAAACCCAACTTCTACAAAATCTCCCTCTCTAAGGCACCCTCTAACTTTCCTACCTCTTTCGACTTTTCTCTCGTCTCTCCTGTTACAAAATATAAACTTTCCTGCCTTCACAAAACAAAAATGTCTTGCAACCTCACATCACAACGTTGATAGGGGCGCCTCAGCAAAACTTAGTTAGTTCTGTTTAGACTCGCGAGACATTTTTTCCTCTTCTTCACGGTACCCAGGTTATAATAAAGGACTACATCCGTGCACATCCGATGTACTGCTTTATATCTGGCGGGCTCTGGTTTCACCCGGTTTTAGCATAAGGGTCGAGTCAAAGGGCCAAAAGGCTTATAAAACGTCCTGTAACTTACCACTATCAACTTGACACTCTATTTACGGGCGATGTTAGGGCTTTATTTCTTTCTATAGTAGGCAGCGGCAGGTGCTCGAGGGAATTTATCACTCACGTACCACCACCTTAACGACGCCCTCGTAACACAAGGGGCTGTGTCGGCGCATGAGTTTTTGTGTTGATATGTAAACCCGAGAAAAGAAGCACTATACGTAAAACAATAGCTGAGAATATTATAAACATTTTTGCAACAGATGGGCATCGACTGTACATTGGAATGGAAAATATTGAATGATACTGGTGCAAAAGACAGAACGTGATACCTATCCTAAGATTAGCGAAGGAAATCAAAATCTCCTAGCAGTACCTAAATAACCTTTTGCAGAAAACGGCATGATATCGCAGAATGCTGCTAACTGAGCTGTTTGAAGATATGGATTTAGCAAATAATATACAGCCCTATGGTTTGGCACCACTGACCCAGCAATACAGGTATAGACAAAGAGGCTTTAACCATATAGCATCCAGGCTTGGGCGATAACTGCTTCAACTGGCCTTCTGTCGAAATCATATTAATGAAATAATACATTTCGGCATATTTGGGGAACAAGTGCCTTGGAGCACCTGCTGGACTAGAGACACAGCTGTTATAAACTATTCTCAAAACCAGTTGGGACCAATAAATAAAGTCCATTATCAGTTACTAACAAATCATTATTCCAGAAAACCAGAGAAAAGGCAATTGTTTGCCTCTGCAAAATGAACTGGAGAAAATGCCAAGAATAAGTAGCTAAGATTTTGGGAGACTATCCCCCAAAAAGTTCATCTCTTTTACACCAGGTGTCATGCATCGAGCAAGTTGGATGGCACGACAGGTGCTATTATATATATATTTAGTATATATATATATATAGATATTATAGTCTATTATATATATATTATATATATTACGTATATTTATAATATACTATATATATTATATTATTATATAATATTATATATATATTAATAATAGGAGAAAAGCAATACCAGGGCATTCCACCATAGTTGAACATTGATTCATCAGTTTTTTAAACGATACCTTTTTAAAATCCTTCTTAAAATCTAAAAACAAAAGAATAATCTGATGTTTAAAAATTTTCCTCCACGTTTCATGATATTATTTAAATATATATATATATATAAGTAATATTAAAAATAATAACTCTGTGATCAAAATCAAAAGGTTTAAATATTACAAAAACTTGACTCATATAATTAGACAAAAGACAAACAAAAATCCGTCGCGCCTCACGTCGAAAACAAACAAAGATTTACACTCACATACAAAAACAATACAATTATATCGAAATTCTATCTTTATGGGCAAACTCTAAATTGAAAATAAATATTTAACGTATTAACAGCCAGAAATAAATTCTCAAATATTCTACCACGAGACAAACTGTCTGAAGATATTTGCATGCTTTAATTCCATGATATTGAAGGTAACAAGCAGACTTGAATAGTGGAATGTTTTAATAACTAGTTGGAATTAAATGGCCGGTAATCACTATTAAGAGATGGTATTAATTGTTGTGAGATGTAACAATAGTGTTTCTAAACAGTAGTGTACTGTTGGATGTCGAATTTGTTGGAGTTAATATATTCACAAAATATTGTATAAAGGTGTGTCTGAGTACTGTGAGTGATCTCTATAGCTGAAACGGGAAGGGGAAATTCAACCCAGTGTCTTGGTACGCTAGACATGCCTTCCTGTGCTCGTTCTATCCTGCACGTGGTGATTGGCGTGAGCGTATGCCAATATCAGATAGCATTCAAGCATCACAAGTAAATTTATAAATAATTGGGATCGAGAGCATTCAGGACATGGTCCTTATGGTGCAAAAAGAAAGAGATCGGTGGATGAGGTTTGATACAATACTAAATTAACATTCAATTGGGGAAAATCATGCGTTGTTAAGAGTGAGGATAATCTTACGAAGGTTTCGTGAAAATGTTGTTCTAAAAAGGTAATATTTATATATCAAACTGCATTTTAAAGCGATATACGTTAGAGGTGTTTGAAACGCGAGTTCAGAAAAACTTTATGTAATCTCTCATGGACTTAATGTGGCGGGTGTTTTGTTTTGGTGGTGTAGTTGGTGGTAACAATTATTTTTAAAAAATTTAAATGTAGAAATTAAATTTTTCATGCATGAGATCTTTGATAATGAGAACTAAGTGATAGGTCCTCACGTATACTAAGTTTTAACTGTCTACCACATTATATATGTGGGGGTACTAAAATTTTAATATCCGGACCTCGAAAAAGTATTTTTACTTATACAACATTATGGTAAAATATTTACATCGCTTACTTCTTAATCTAAAACTATCCAAAAATGGAATCGGTGCGTCAATCTTCTTCTGCACCTTTGTAAATTTGTATATATATTTACAAGTTGGTTGTATTTAAATAATCATAATTTTGGAAGCCTTACTGATGGTTGGAAATAAGATTAGAAAGGTATTCTATCACAGTTCGAATTCTTTTATAATGAGACTGGTCTAAAGAGGTCCGTGACATTCTGTATGCCATGATCTTTTATCATAGTCGATGTAGTAATTGAATGGGGCAGAAGTGTGCATGTTCTCTGAGTGGAGACCATAGCTAAGAATCAGGTTTGTGGTGATATTTTGTTATTAAAAAAAATAAGGGTATCTTGGGGTTGCTAAATCAGTTATAAGTTTTAAATTCAGACCCTGGTAAGCAGAATTCGTTTTTTAAATGTAGATAATATCTTATCTAGATAGAACGTCAATTGTCGATGTCTTATGGATATGTGTAGTTACAAAGTATTCCACATCAAAATCTCGTCATAAAAAAACTATTCATTAATTCCATAATTATTTCTTAAGCTATAGGAATTTTTTTATTATTTAATCATTAGGGCATAAGGGGGTCAGAAGGGTACTAGGTAAGTTGGACTAATTTATAATTATGAGTATTAAAGGCAGCCAGGATGGAGCGGATGGGGATATTAACTTTATTGTATCTTTGGGGAAGACATATTAAATACCTGGGGAAGCCCGTCAGAGAAGTTCTATTCGATAATATTAATCGCTTATTATCAATCGTATATTTCAATAACATGTTTACACGTACAACAACGGTAATTTTTTCTTCAGTTTGAAGAGAAGGATGATCTGACATCAATGCAGGGCTTTTATTCAAAATTGGGTGAATTGTTGGTTGTGTGTCGGAAATGATTATCAGAATTTTATACTAATAAGCCAGTGCTTATCTAAGAGGTGACGATAGCGCTAAAACCTTTATCTGTATTGCATAATAATTGCTTGAATATAATGCTTAATCCACTGTCGATTAGATTAGAGAGTATACCTTTCTACGTTTTTCACAGACAGAAAATGAGGTAACCTTTTTAGTTGATTATTTAAGATACACAGATGCTGAGTATGATATTAACTTTAACAGTAGGAGGACGAAGAAGTTGCGAGCGGCAGGAGCCGATTTTCCATTTTTGGATGATTGTTAATTAAGAAAACAATGTAAATTTTGACCATAAATGTTTATCGTAAAAAGACTTATTTTAATGCAGTATCGAGTAGTTTAAATTTTTTAGTCACAGCGGGCCCACGTTACTATATATAAATGTATTACTGAGTATTAAAGATTTGTATATTTAGATATCAACATCACACTATCCCAGCATGATAGCGTATTAATTTTAATTTCTTATAAATTTTTTTAAATAATTGTTTACCCCGCTTCATTAGTCCATAAAGTACATAAAGGATTTTCTGAACTCGCGTTCCACACCCAAAACGGTCGGAGTAGTTCGGCTTTATAAATCTTTAGTTAGTATATAAAATTACCTTTTTTATGAACACATTTTCACGAAACTTCGTAAAGATGTAGTCCTTGCCCGTGCGTACAAATGCTTGTTGGTTCCCCAATTGAATTTAATTGTTAGTATTACAACCTATATGACGATCTCTTGCGTTTTTTGCTAACGCATAAGACATTCCCTCGAGAGCTCTTCGATCCTCAGGGGTTAGTTTATAAACTTTGACTGTGTGTTCAGCTGTATGCTTAATCTACTAAGTTTGCGGATACTCCCGCCAATAACCACGGGAGGAGACGAGCACGAGAGCATGTTAACTGACGTACCAAAAGACTTCGGTGATTCCCCTTCCCATTCAGCTATTAGAGATACACTCACGATACTTCAAGACGCACACCTTAACTCAATAATTTTAATATAGGTAACCCATAACAAACATCTCGACAACAACCTACATATTTTAAAACCTTTGTACTCACAACATATAAACCAACTCAATATGATTCCGGCCAATTTAAACTTACAGCTACTCTAACTCGGAAACAGTCAACAGTTCATGTCTGTTTACATTCAATAATAAGAACTTGAAGATGTTTCAAGACGTCTGTTAGTGTTCCTGAGAATTTTTCTGTGAGTTAATACTTTATTAATATTCCATTTTAATTAGTTGACCATTAACATTGAATTTCTAATCATTTATTTGTTTTTGTTTGAAGTGTAATCTTTGTTTGTTTCACCGACGGAGGCACCTTTTTGTTGTTTTCTAACTTATGATCGATTTTTGTACTATTTAAAACACTTTGATTTTATCACACAGTGTATTCTAGGTGTATACTAGTACTATATATTATTATATCTATATTAAATAACTAATCACTTAAATTTTTATAGAATTTTGTTTACTTAAAATATTTTGTTTTAGTCTTATAAGTTCTTTTCACCTGATATGGAAATAAGCCATTTCCGAAAGCTTGTATTTCGAATAAAGTTTATTTGCTGGAAGAGCCTGTATTGCTTTTCCTATTCAAATAAATTCCATCCCATAGAAAACTGGATCTGACTGTATTTGTCGTTTTAAGTATGCAAGCACACGCTTAAACTATTAGATTTACGAGGCCTCACATTAACTTCAGAAGAGGAACTGACGTCGCCTTCCTAAAATACCTGTAAATGTACAGATGTAATTCCAGGTTTTATTAATTTAAAACTTTTTTTAAACGTCTATACAATAGTATATTTATAAGGGTTTTCAGTTTAAGTTGTTGAACAATGAAATATCTTTTAAGAACAAAGAAATTAAAAAAATAGACCGACAATTTAAAGTTAACCATGATGAGTTGAAGGCAAATTTAACCTTTTTAGACTTTATGTTTATTACCAATAAGATTTCTAAACGTGTGAGTGACCGTCTAAACTTGTAGAAACCCTCATGAAATATAGTTTAAAAGCTCTGAATATACATAAAAGTGATCTCTCTTCAAACTCCGATAATGATACTTCCTATCTCTACAAGTTCTTAAACACTAATGAAAGAACGACTTTTAAGGTTGCCTGAATTTTTGTTTACCTATTTATCGCATTAATTCTTTATAAATATTTTCGTGCTTTTGAAGATTGATTGTATCCTAAATAACATTGAACCTTATAATTCGGATTTTATCACAGTTACTCCTTAAGATGAACTTTTGCCAGTAAATTTATGTTTTAAATTAACCCTTCAAAAATTTTTTGTACTTAGTTTCAAAGTCAGATATAATTACATTAAAATCAATTAAGAAATGATCATTCAACAATTATTTGCAAACCAGATAAAGGTTTAGGTGTCTTCCTCTTAGATAAAGCTGACTATATTAGTAAAATTCTTGATATCATTTCCGACACAACCAAATTCACCCCAATTCTGAATAAAGACCCATTGATTCTGTCACTTAACTTGGAAGAAAAAATTAACCGTTTTTTACGTAAATTATTGAAAATAAATAAGATTGATAAAACATTATTTAATGATATATACTCTCACGGCTCTTCCCCAAGTATTTTATATGGTCTCCCCAAGATACATAAAGTTAATATCCCCATCCGCCCCATTCCCTGGCTGCTTTAATACTCTATAGATATAATTAGCAAAAATCCTATTACCCATTCTACCCCCTTTGCCCTATGATGACATATTAATAAAAAGATTCCTATAGCTTCAAAACTGGATTCTAGGCTATTTAATTGATAGTTGTTTTATGACAGTTTGATTGGAACTCTTGTATACAAATATCCCGCATAGAATGCAATTGACATTTCTATTAGAATAATTTTTCATTTAATAGACGAAGTTCATGGCATTCACCAGGCTGAATTTTAAAACTTTAATACTTTACATGAATACTCTATGTCCTGTATATCGTTTCCCCAATTTCTGTAAAGGTACAATAATTATCCCACTTTTACCAAAAAAGTTCTCCACTCAGTGCCACCCTTGCCAATTCATACCTTAGTCACTATGAAAAGATTTGGTTGCAGAATTGTCCACCCTCCCTTAGACCAGTTCATTATAAAATGTTTATGGACGATACCTTTTAACTTTTTTCAAACAGAAATGAAATACTCCCTTTTTTTTATACAAAGGTTTTTATGGGCATTATAACTCTTTCTATTTCTTTGTTCAAACAGAAATAAAACTCCCTTATTTTTAATTATCTTAAACTGCACAACTGAATTAACATTAACTTCACAAAAGAGGAGATTCATGTTGACTGGTAAACAGTATTCATTACTTGTATGATGTTTATATTAAGAATCAAAAAATGTAAATAATTTTACGATAAATGTTTATTTTCGTGTATAAATATAATAATGTAAAACCTTGGTTCTTTTAGTTGTTTCAGGTTTAAAATTGTTTTTTATTTCTAAACCTCCACTTGTATATATAATGTGACAGTATTTAAAAGACTTTTTGAGGTATATGAGTGGCCTTAGTTCACCTTTTGGTTTTGATCTGATTTCCGTTCTATTGCTCGGGATGAAAGAATTTGATTTTGAATTTTTGTGTCTTATTTATGATTTGTTTTAACTAAAATGATGGTATTTGTTTAACCCTCGTTTTACATTAGTGATGGTCGTTTATAGCGTAAGGTTTGATTTATTAAGGAAGGTCTGTTTTTGTTATACGTTCTGGATTCCTTACCAGCAAAGCTCATAACGTATTTCTTGAGGGGGCTTTGAATATGCTAGTGGTTGATGTTTTAGTATAAGGATTTAGGGCGTGTTTTGTATGACATATTCTCTTGGAGTTGTTGTAGAGGATTTGTGCCTCCTTCTTGCCAAAGCTATATTTCCCCAATTGAATGTTAATTTAGTTGGTCACAAACCTCATCTTAATGAACTCACATGTGGTGCAACCATGGAAGTCATGTCCCTCGCACAGCTCTTCGACATTCCCTTCAATTATGTATAAGACATATTACTTGTGAATAGCCTTGATGTAATACTATTTCGTGATTTGGCAGCACCTCGCGCCCAATTCCACGTAGAGGATTGGACGAGCACAAGGTGGCATTTTACTAAGTTTCTAAAATTTAAACCTACAAAAAAATCCAATTCAAAGGAATATACTACCAATCCCCAATATAACAAAAAGAGTTATCAAAGAATATATACCGAATACAATACAGACTGTAAAATCAATAATATTAATACTTAAAACATGTACTAAATGTCCTAATAATATCACAAGTTAAAAATTCTTAAAAGTTTAATTTAAATAATAATGTCTGAAGCAGACCATGTAACAATAAAATAGCTACATAGAGAGAGACCTTCGAAAAACTTCTAATTGTAACAACAAGGTTCTATCAACAAATAAAATATAGATTTAAGAATAAAGTAATAAATCTAAACAATATTTAGTACGTCATAGGCAAAATTTTAACTACACTAAGGACACCCTGTGAGGTATAAAATTCAAGTAGTATTGTCAAAATATACAAAAACACAGGCAGAAGGAAAATTTTAATCGAGTCGTTATCACTTATAAAAGAAAACATTCTCGAACTTCTCACACGTCTAACAATAAGGTGATGAACATCAGACCAATTCGATAGGGTCTAATGAATAAGTGGACTACACAATTACTTGAAGGAATCAAAACGCGCAGTCGTTTTGAACTCTCACTGATAGATGAACTGTATAAAATAAGAACATCATCGTTTGGAAATTTTGACAAAACTACCTAAGTTGGCTTCTAGGGATCAAATGAAGAAGTGTGGGATGTATAAAAAGGTTTAGCTAGAATTTGTCTTAAATATCCACACCAAAATATTCTTCCGCGAAATGTACATTTCAGTCAACGGATGAAGCATGTGAATCTGTTTTATTTTGTTTTGCTGGATTTTAAATAACAAATTATGATAAGTTAAGTTAAATATTTAATTACTTCACGATTTTTTTGTGAAAAAAATATGTAAATTACTATTATCATTTATCAGATCAAAATTATAAATAACAAAAACTACCAAGAAGCTATTTATTACGATGGAGCAAAGGATAGACATAGTATAGTATAGTATAGTATATATAAGATTAATCATCAATTATAATAGTATAGTGAAAAATAGAATATAAGTATATATATATACTAGTTAATAATGAGTGTAAATAGAGTTAAATATTATTATTAATATATATTAAATACATAAGCAAAAATTAAAAACTAACTACATGTATAAATAATATATGTATACGTTAATATATTATTATATATATATGTATATATTAATATTGTAAATATAGATTTGTGACATAAAATAATGTAGAAGAGATAATTCTTGTGAAAAGAGAAAAGGACAATTACGTACATATAGTTCTCGATTCCTCTTATTATAGTAGATTAATACTGACTATAGAGTACATATGTTTCGTGTGGCATATTTGTCTGCAAGAATGTGGTTTTTTGAAAATTGCATTTAAATGAAACGAGTATTTTATTAAAAAGCTAAAAAATCCCGTTAAAAAACTCTATTTTAAGAATTACCAAAAATTTGACATTGGTTTGTTGAGTAGGAAAAAAAAAAGTCTTACGTATTTAAAATATTATATAATTTATTCTACACAATTATATTATGTAACGCTTAAATCTGAGAGGTTTAATGTGTATCTTAATAATGTGTAATCTTATTAAATTTCTGTTACTTAGTAATATCTCAGTCAAGCAATATCGCTTGCATGACTAGGTTTTTATGATACAATATGAATTAATATATATATATTAGATATATATATATATATATATAAAACAATATAATGTAAATTGCTATAAAAAAATAAGCTATAAAAAAATAATAAAACTTATAATTAATCAACATTAGTCGCTGATCTGTAGTAGTGAGTTGTATGAAAGTACTATAATTGTCAAGATAAATAGGCTATAATGTATTTAAATCTATAGACCTATTAAAAACTTGACATAATTTAATTTTATGTTAAATAAATTCTATATAATAACTAATTATACCATAAATATATTATCAAAGTTATTTATTATTTGTTAAGTAAATAATAATATACGTATATTTAATTACTTATTTAATGTATATAAATACTAAATTTATAATATATAATGTTATGATAATAATATTTTAAAATAAAAAGTGACATTATTTATAAAATAATAATTTTATATAAATCAAAGTATATTTAATATAATTTTTACGATAAAGTGAATAGTATGTCAAACATACTAACCTTAAATATGTAAATATTTTTGTACACTGTTAATATTATATCTTTAATCTTAAAGGTATTTCTTTGAAAAATAATAAAACTATAAATTTAAGATACCTAATACTATATATTTAATACAATAATAATTCGCTTATTACCTGCTATTTTATTTAAATAATGAGCATATCATATGAGATAAACCCTCATATAAAATATTTATTATGTGACTATAAATATCTAAGCTTAAAATATCTCCAATTTTATGAAAGAATACTAATATAATATCAACTAAACTGATATTATATAATATAATCTATTATATATATGAAAAATTATAGATGAGACTAAAAGAAATGAGTGATTATCCTGATTAAAAGATTTAAGAAAAAGATAGTAATAATTTTATTAAATAAGTTAATAATTTATTATATTATTAAAACAGTTCAATATATAATATAATATTGGTATATATTATTAAATAACAAATATTTGAAATTTCATTAAAAAACGTCATTTAAGACACCTAAAACTATAACAAATCGCTTTTTCTGCTTTTTGAAATTGATTTCAATGAAACACTGTATTTTTTAAATTTAAAAACCCGGTAAAAACTGCAATTTAGGAATATCAAATATTTCAAATGTTTGAAATTTAGGAAAAATCGTACTTTTAAGAGTTCCAAAATTTCAATGTTGAAAAGTTTTAGAATCGAAAGCGTTAAATTTTTAGAAGTATATTGTTTGATATTGCAAGATTAAGCATGTGTGTTTGCCAGATCATAAATGCGTGTTAGCCGTTAACGTCATTATCATTGTAGCGTCAGTTGTTTTTGCCGTGTATATTAAAAAACATAATAATATTTATGCAAATTTATTTATGTTTAAACAAAGTGATCAATTAAAGACACCATAAAAACTTATAACATAATACTCAATTCATATAATAAGTTTATCTGCTTTTTTGGAAATTGCATTATTTCTCACTACTATAAGTGAAAACATACTAACATTATTTATTTTTTGTTCAAAATATTGTCTGATTGGATCGTTTAAAAATCGAGTTAAAAACTCGATGCAAATAAATTTAATTTCCTTTTAAATGGGAAATGAGGATAACTACACATTAGTAAAAAATTATAAGTACTTTCTACAATATACTGGAATACTATAAATTTGAATGTGTGAAAATAATATAAGAAAAAGTGACGTAATTTTAATGATAGTTTATAATAAATTTTTATTTAAAACAGGTTTTATCAAATAATACTAATAAATATTTGAGTATATAAAAAACAAATATTGATAATATTTATCATTAAAATAATAATCAGTGATCATTATATCTTAGACACTTGAACTATAAAATTCGCTTGTCTGTTTTGAAATTTCATTTCAATTGAAACAATTATTGCTCAAATGCTAAAAATAACCTCACCGTAGTTTAATAAAACTCTATTTAAGTAAATAATACCATTATAATTTTCATAAATGGTTAATA
>JABUQX010044944.1:70000-76639 GCA_015478945.1 Trachelipus rathkii | reverse complement strand
CTCACTCATACATAACGTCCATAACAACATAAACTCTCATGTAAACCTAGTCGCACTCCAAGACTTAGTCCCTTTATATCCACCAATGATTTAATTGCACCAGTAACCTTCCTGCCATTCACAACTTTTCCTACTACACTCTTGCATCATCCGTTCCCATTTCACCAACATAATATAACCTAAATATGACCCACTTTGTTCCAGCTGCCACCATTCTACATAACTTCACACCCAGGACTGTCCTCACTCACAACCCATAACCTTACTCTTATCTACTGTATGTATACTTTCAAACCCTTCCTTTTCTCCTACCAACCTCTCAACTTCTTCTTTCAGATTCACCACACAAAACCAAATCATCCACCACATATTAATAGGTTGAGCACCCATCCACTCACCTCTATTCCCCATCATTCTAACACCATTTCCTTGCCACCCCATCTCTAATTTCTTTCCATAACCCCGATCCATATACAATTTGATAACCAAGGGGACATAAACACATCCCTGGCCTCACTCCGCTATAATGATTAAACCAATAACTTTTGACCACCATTTATTCTTACACACGCTTCACTTATCGTCATACATACTTTTTATTCCATTCAGAAGCCTACCACCAACACCATATATTACTCACACCCCCCATAGAGCTTCTATTACTTCATCACCTATATATATAATATATATATATATATATATATATAATATATATTATATATAATATATATATATATATATAATCTATATATATATATATATATATATAATATATATATATATATTTATCTTCTTTCATCTACCTTCTTCTCCCCAAGACTTTAGGGGTAAGGTGCGTACATGCATCGGGAAAAGAAAAGCAGTAGAAGAATATGACAAAAGTTGAAAAAGAAAGCCAGCCTTACCACCCCCTCTGTACCATTAAATTGTGAAAACTC
Organism: Trachelipus rathkii; assembly: GCA_015478945.1. NCBI lineage: Eukaryota > Metazoa > Arthropoda > Malacostraca > Isopoda > Trachelipodidae > Trachelipus > Trachelipus rathkii. Next base: position 75,701 of record JABUQX010044944.1, on the reverse strand, counting down.
GCCGCAATCAGAAAAATCCACCCTAGAGCTTCACGGTGACCGCGACGGACCCACTATGGTAAATCGCAATGAAGGAATTCATCCCTTGCGCCAGGTGGGCCATAACCATACCCCCTCACAAAACCCCGCATTTCTCTTCTATTATGCACCTTTATTCTCGCCTTTGCCAAACTTGCATTCTCTCCTTCAGACACCGTTTACTGACTCAAATCCCCTTTGTCTTTCGGGTCTTCTCAGCCCGGTCGGTTCCCAACACACTGACCACTATACATCCACTTAACCCACCAACTATCATTCATCTTTCCACATGACCAAACATCTCAACATACTTTCATTTATTTCTCTCGTTTACCCCTTTTCTTCACACCACACAACTTCTAATACGTTCATTCCTCTCTTTATCAATTCTTCTCCACCTAGCACGGCCCCTAAGATTGTCCACTGAACACATGAACTTTTTATCTATTTACTTCTTATTCCAGCAGCATAGTCTCACTACTATTACAATAACACAGGTTAACAACATACCCTCATGCAAGACTAGGCGCACTCAAGACTTGGTCCCTTTACATTCACCAACGATTTAATTGCACCAGCCACCTTCTGCCATTCAACTTTCCTACTACACCTGCATCATCTGTTTCCCTTGTCATCCAACATATACCCTAAATACTTAAACTCAGACACTTGTTCCAGCTGCTCACCATCTAACATAACTTCACACTGAGGACGGTCCTCACTCACAACCATAAACCTTACTCTTTCTACATTTACTTTCAAAAACCCCTCCTTTTACACACCCTGCAAAATCTCTCTTACCAATCCTCTCAAACTCTCTTCAGATTCACGACACAAAACAAATCATCCGCATTAAATAGGTAGGGCACCCTCCACTTCTTCTCCCATTCTCCATCATTCTAACACCATTTCTTGCCACCTCCATCTCTAATTCTTTCATAACCCCATCCATATACAAATTGAATAACCAAGGATATATATATATATATATATATATATATATATATATAAATATATAATAGTTTTATATATATATATATATATATATATATATATAATTATTATATATATATATAATAGTATTATATATTATTATATATTTCTCAATCTATAGTGTGTTACCCTCTTAATAGGGGATAAAGCACGTTAAAAGGTAATAAGTATATATGTTTATATATATATATATATATTAAGATATATATATAGGTATATATTATATATATATATATAGGTATATTATAGTATATACTAGTTATTGTTATTGTTATTTTGTTATTGTGATATATATAATTTACGAGGTGTCATCCACCACTTTCACGGGCAGAACCCTATTGAGGGAGGGAAGGGGTGTTGCACTCCAAAATTTCATCCGCTAGTGCAATTACGCAATGAGCAGCAGATTGGCGAGGTTTACAAAGTGAGGGATAATTAAATTGCAGCAGAAACACAGACGAGTGGAGAGAATTCCATGTGATCTAGAACAAGGGTGGCAGGAAGAAGGATAGCCACCGCAGCGAAACTAGCCTGTATTTGTGGTGTGAGGTATGTTTACTCATATATCTTACAGAAAACTTTCGTGCGCAGACACAGGCTCCTTGTGCTACGAGGGCGTCTTAAAGGTGGTGGAACGCGAGTGGTAAGTATCCTCGACACCTGCCGCTGTAGTACCATAGAAAAAAGAGATTAATGTGATTACAACATTCGCGGCGCGCAAAAGATAGAGGGTTTCAAGTGAACGGAAAGTATTGAACAGTTTATAAGCGTTTGGTCTTTGACTCGACCCTGTCCAAAAAGCCGGGTGAAAACCAGAGCCCCCCCAGATATGAGAAACAGTACTCCATACAAGGACTGGATGAGACCCTTGTATAGCTGGAGTAACTGAAAAGAGGAAAAAAATCTTCGCAGTTAAACAGAAGACCAGTTTTATATATATATATATATATATATATATATATATATAATATATATATATATAACTATATATATAATATATATATATATATATATATATATATATATATATATATATATATATATATATATATATATAAAATATTATATATATATGTATATTTATATATGTATATTATATATATAAATATATATATATATATATATATATATATAAAATCTATATATAAAAATATATATATAATATAGTATATATATATATATATATATATATTTCAGGGTTGGGTTCAAGTACAAGTACTTGTATTTAAGTACATTTTTTGGAGTACTTGTACTTGTACTGCAGTTTCTAAAAACCACTGTACTTGTACTTGAGCCTTTTTGTACTTGGTACTTGTGCTTGGTACTTGCAAGTACTTTTGGCATTTTTAACTTGCCAATTTTTTTATTTTCTTTTTATCATTTTCCTACGTATTGATATTATTATTTTTTATAAATGTATTCTAAATAAATTTCCATTTATGAATGTGAAGTATGTCATATATAATATATATATATATATATATATATATATATATATATATATATATATAATATATTATATATATAATTATATATATATATCATCAACCACCTCTTTTTTTTTTTTCCCAAGGACTGGGGGTAAGTGCGTTAACATGTACCGAAACAGAAAAAAAGTTAGTAGAAGAATATGACAAGTCGAAAAGAAAGCCAGCCTTACCTCCCTTTATACACCTATTAGTGGAAACTCGCCGCACAAGAAAATCCAACCCTAGAACTTCCACGGGGACCCGCGATGGGACCCTCATTTATGGCATCTCGCCAATGTGGGGTTCCATGCCTTTGGACCAGTGGGCCCACAACCATTACACCTGCCCACAAAACCCTGCCATTTACTCCTATTATGCACTTTTTTCTCGCCCCTGACAACTCACATTTCACTCTTCCAGACACTCTTTTGCTGACTCAATCCTTTTTCTTTTTTCCCAAACACACTCACCACTATACATCCGGCTTAACCAACCGACTATCATTCCATTCTTTCCGCATGACCAAACCATCTACAACATACTTTTTCATATATTCTCGATTTACCTCTCTCTTTTCACTCCCATACACTCTGTTTAATACGTCATTCCTCATTTTATCAATTCTTCTCACACCGATACCACGCCCCTAAGATTGTCCCATCTGAACACATTGTACTTTAGATCTATACCCTCTTATTTCCCAGACCATAGTCTTACTACTATACATTAACACAGGTAACAACTTACCATCACGCAAGACACTAGCGCACTCAAGACCTAGTCTCTTTACATCCACAAGGATTTAATTGCGCACCAGCCTCCTTTCCTGCCAATTCACAACTTACCCTTACTAGCCTCGGCATCATCGTATCGCCTTCGTCCAACATATATATATACTAAATATTTAAACTTTAAACTCATTCACTTGTTCCAGCTGCTCACCATCTAGCCATAACTTCCCACCGAGGACTGTTCTCACTCATACAACCATAACCTTACTCCTATCTACTTTACTTTCAAACCCATCATTTTCACGAAAACACTCCCTTTGCTACACCATCAAAAAATACTTTTCTAATAACAGACGCAAATAACCTCTCAAACTCTCTTCAGATTCACCTCACAAAACCATTATTTATTATATATATATATATATATATATATATATATATATATATATATATTATTATATAAATAATATTATATATATATATAATATATATATATAGTATATATATATATATATATATATATATATATATATATATATATATAGGCGAGATGGTGATTCATTGGATTTGGAAGTTGTATAACAAAAACGTTTATGGAGGGTACTAGTTCCGAGGGATTGGAGCGAGCGTCAATATAGTACCTTAATAAGGTAAAGGGAAAAAGGTAACTGTAGTATTATAGGGTAATTAATTTATTGAGTGTGTAGGGAAGATATATGTTGATATTTGGCGAAAGAGTTTGAAGCCTATATTTGGCAGGGTTGGCAAAAAACCCACTTTTTTGAAAAAGTTGGGCGGGGTTTATCGGGTTTTTTTCATCTAAACCGCGTGAAAGAAACCCGGGGGGAAAATGAGGTTTTTTTTTCATTTTTCCTATTCCTTTTTAACAGCAATAAAACGCAATTTTCATATTAATTTAATTGTTTGTTTTCAATTTTGTTAAGTTATTATAAGTTTGATTATAACAGTAATGCCAAAGACTCTTGGATCCAGAAAAAAACTAGGAAATGAATGGACTGAGGTTCTGAATGTCTAAGGCACCAGCAAAGTAAAATGTAAATATTACAGTGATGAAATTTAGCCAAAAAATTGAAAGAATAAAAGTGCATCGGAAAAAAATCTTGTAAGCGCTTGCATATTCTAGCAAATCTAGTGAATCAAGTGCTTATACAAACCAACCCGGTTGGGGGGTGGGGGGGGGGAAAGTATGGATCTTACAGGATGTAGAAGAAAGGGATTTCCATCTAAATTTTTTGATTGGCTGGCAAGGACATTCAACAATTGAAAACATCGGTTATCTGTATCTGACACCATCTAAACTCAAAAGAATTTGTCTAAATATACCATTAAAATGGCAACTGCACAAAAAGAAATTCTTGACCAAAAAAATATCAGTTTTTTTGTTATGCAACAATGTCTTCATTTTTAAGTGTTGAATTGAAGTACTTTGTTGAAATGATACAAACCTTAAGACCTGGTTACTCCTCACCATCTTCGAAGAATGCTAGCAGGTCCACTTTTGAACAAGGCTCATATATTATATAGTATATATAATATATATATATATATTATATATATAATATATATATATATATATATATATAATATATAAATATATATATAAATATATTATTTACGGTATATATATATATACTTATAATATTTTATATTATATATATATAATATATAGTATATATATATATATATATATATATTATATATATATATATATATATATATATATATATATATATACATTCATATATCCTATATTATTATATATATATATTATAATATATATTTATATATATTATATATATATATATATATTATATATATATATATATATATATATAACACACTTCATATATATATATATATATATATATATATATATATATATATATATATACTATATATATATATATATATATATATATATAATATATATACACCATATATATATTATATATATAATATATATATATATATATAGTATATATATATATATATTATAATATATATATATATAATTATATATATATATATAACGGTATATATATAATATATATATATATATATATATATATATATATATATATATATTATATATATTATATATATATATATATATATATATTTACAATATAGTATATATACTCATATATATATATATATATTATATATATATATATATATAAATATATAATATATATATATTTATACTTATATATATATATATATATATATACTATATATATATATATATTTCTTTTTCAACAAATGGAATTAAAATGAGTTTAATAAACAAATTTTACTAAGTAAAAGAGTATTATTTCTAATATTTTCATTTTGTTTTACTATTTTTATGCAATTATTGTGAAAAAATTTTGAAAAAACCCAAGTGGGCAAAATAGCGGGTTTTTCCAAGTGGGCTTTTTTGAAAAAAACCGGGTGGGTTTTTTCGGGTCGGGCCCACTCATGCATTGC
>JABUQX010044944.1:20000-65000 GCA_015478945.1 Trachelipus rathkii | reverse complement strand
TTCCCTAGTTTCATTAAAATACGTGATTTCTCATCCAAGGTTGCACTTTCAAAAATAAGCCGTACAATTTCTTCATCTTCAATGGCAAAAGAATTAAAAATATTACATATTAGGGAAAGATTTTCTAAATTATCATATTCTCTTTGAAAGAAATCATTCTGCTCTAAAATAACATCTGCCAGTGATAAACTGAATACAAAACGTTTTAAAGATGAAGGACTTTGCATCCAAAAGTCTTTCAAAATCTGACGATAATTATAATAATCACCAATTTTACAAGATAATTTATTATTCATCAAACTCACAATCCTGTGAAGCAGTAAATAAAATCCATGTTTCGATAATGCTTCCCAAAAACGATTCACAGTGTCCATAAACAAGTGTAGATAATACCAACTTAATAAATGATATAATACTAAATACAACATCTGAGGTGGCTGGAAAAACATTTTTAACTGTTTCTCATCTAAATAACGAAGTAAAACAAGTATCATATCAATATAAGGCTGAAAACCCAAGTACATTTGAAGAGAAATAAAACAAGGAGTTTTATTACTTAGGTTAAGTATTAGTCTGCCTCTGGAATCAATCACAATACTCGCTCTTTCCAATTCATTTAGTTTTTCAAAGCAGTTTTTAAATGATACATCATTACCAGTTTCCAAAGCCACAGCACATTTCAACCGCGCATTTTCTTCCGGTACATCTTCACACCTTCCCAACAAAAAGGAGGACCATATCTCAACCATCATATGGCTACCGCCGACACCTAAGCTGTTTTTATATACTCCATTTATGAATTTAGGTCTCTTATCTTTAGGTAGTTGCTCCCACAAAGCAGGAATGACATCAGAAAAACAATAATAACAAGCAATGCAAAATCTAATGGAAGAGCTTATTTCTGTGTCCTTTACAAGGTCTCTCGCAGCTTTTTCTTTATTAATGTTACCTTTTGAGTTAAAAAAAGAACTTCTGAGGAAGTAATATCCAAACCCGTAGGGCAAACCAAATTCTTCCTCAAGAAATGCTGACCATCTCAGAGATTTGAGTGTACAAAAGAGAACTATAGGTGGAGATATTTTTTTCCTTAATCCAATAGGAAATTTCTTCAATGTATGTGATACTTTCTCATCCATAACATCAATATAGTTGTCGTTTTCATTTAACTTTTTTGATTTCCGATTACAATCGAGATCTTTAAATTTCATATTCATAATTTCATTTTTAAACTTGTATTCATTTACATGAGCAATGGCCACTTGAAATCGGCAAAGGTCTTCCAAACGAGACACCATTTCTGAAAACATATATATATATATATATATATATATATATATATATATATATAGTTAGTTATATATATATATATATATATATATATATATATTATAATTAATAAATATATATAAAAATATATATATTATAAGAAAATATATATATATATATATATATATATATATATATATATATATATATATATATATATATATATATATATATATATATATATATATATATATATATATATATATATATATGCCCTATATGTTTTTTTTTAGTCAGTGTACCACGGCTTACAGAGAAGCGGCCATACTGGGCTGAAAAAATCAGCACCATGGGAGGGCCCTGTCATATATATGCTTCAAGTGTCAAAGGGAGATTTGGATGGGGAAATGAATATTCAGTCAGTCAAAATAAATAAACCACTAAATTGTACCTTGTATTATAAATAGCCCTAAGATTACATAATAAAATCAAATGTCAAAGAATATTCACTTCTTGAAGATACAAGAAAATAGAGTTACTGCTAAAGTGGGAAGATTCGGACAAGATATGGGATAATCTTTCAGAAGGTGTTATGGACCGTAAAGTAGGAAAATGACGACGGCGAATAGGGTCCAGATGGGAACAATCAATGAAGATATAGCGAACAGATTCAGGGGTGTGACAACGGCAAAATTTAAATGGGAGGGTCCCGTGACATATAGTGACTGTGAGTGATATTAGAGTGGCCAATACGGAGGCGTGCAAGGAGGAGTTTTCGTCTGTGGGAGGAATACCACTCACCAATATTCGGCTTTATGTTTCTGAGTTTCGCTCCCCGCTGATCACTCGTCCAGCACTCCTGCCAACAAGATCGAAAGCCTTGTCGGAGAGCAGGAAGGTAATCGGTTGATGGGAGGCAGCCTTGTCGAATGGCATCCATGAGGTACCTGGAACAACTCCGAAAAGAGGTGGCCAATTTGGCCTCTATGTCAGCGATTTCATTGCCAGTTACCCCTACATGAGAGGGGGTCCAACATAAAATAATTTGTTTCTTACGGGAATAGAGCAGCCAAAGAAATTGTTGTACAGCGGATACCATTGTGTTTTTAGAATAAGGGGTTGTAGCGCTGAGTGAATCTGAATAAATGACATAAGAATGATCTTGGTTAAGAATTAGAATTCGAGAAAGGGCAATCATTACAGCCATTAATTCTGCCGTAAAAATTGAAATATGAGGGGGGAGGGTATGGGAGAGGTTGCGGTCAGGAAAGACAGCAGTTGCGCCCACACTGTTCCTTGTTTTAGAGCCGTCAGTAAACACGAGTAAATTCATCATGAACTGCGGAATGAGACAGGAATGATGCTTTTAACAAGGCAGCCAGATGGCTAGATTTGAAAAGAGAGGTCAGAGCCAAGCAAATGGTGGGAGCGGGGAATAGCCAAGGTGTGTGCCCTTCGTCGTAAGAGAAAGGCAGCACCTTTTGCAAAGGGATGATAAGGAGTTTTAGGATGTTATGAACCGTGTTTGCAAATGACCAATAATTGGGATTCTGGGGTATCTCTTGCAGAATCGGTGTTAGAGCAGACGGTATTGGGGTTTGAAAACGAAGATAGCTTGTACACATAATGTATTTTCTTCGAAGAGAGTGGCATCACATTGGCTTCAACTTCAAGGCTTACCCAGGGGGATGATCAGAAGGCTCCATTACATTGACGATTTACCATAGTGAGGGTCCGTCGCGGTCCCGTGAAGCTCTAGGGTGGATTTTCTGTCTGTGACGAGTTCTCACTAATTAATGGTACAGAGGGGGCGGTAAGGCTGGGCTTTCTTTTCGACTTTTGTCATATTCTTCTACTGCTTTTCTTTTCCGATGCATGACACGCACCTTACCCCCAGTTTTGGGGGAAAGAGGTAGATAAAGAAGAAGAAGAAGAAGAAGAATATATATATATATATATATATATATATATATATATATATATATATATATATATATATATATATATATATATATATATATATATATATATAACTATATATATATATATATATATATATATATGTAACTACTTTTAACGTTCTTTGTCTCCTTTTCAGAGGGTAACATGGGGAACTACAGGAAATCGAATTTTAAGGTCGGCTATCCCAAACCACCACCGTGTTCGCAGTCAAGCTTTAACTTTGCCCCTAGAAGATAACCCAACTGTTACACGAGCGATTGAACCCCCGCCCTCTGCATGAGAGACAGCGATCAACCCCTCCCACGCCACAAAGCGTTATATATATATATATATATATATATATATATATATATAAAGATATAAAGAAGATATATATATATATATATATATATATATATATATATATATATATATATATATATATATATATATATATGGCATAAAGGTTGACTCACGACTCTCATATGAGAGGATGCTGGTTCAATCCTCTGTGAGCAGTAGTTCGGTTTTACATCTATGGAGCTCTGCTCCCATGAATGTAAAACAAAGGTTCAATCCTCTGCATAGCAGTCTGAGTTTTACATTCATGGGAGCAAGGATTAAAAACTCGGCTGCGGAACACGTGGTGTCGACAGGCTTGGGAAAGTCGACCTTAAAGTTTGATTTCTGTATCCCATGTTACCCTTTGAGAATGGATAAAGCACTTTAAAAAGGTTTATATATATATATATATATATATATATATATATATATATATATATATATATATATATATATATATATATATATATATATATATATATATATATATATATATATTAGAGGTAGAGTAGCGCGCATACTCGCAGCGATGAAATGCCTATTGGTTTTGCTTATGGTATGTAAGGTCTCAAAATACATTCCAGTAATGCAAGATGTTCAGACTCGTTGGAATATTAGTTATGCGTGCTTGAATGGGAGAAATAAATGAAGCTGTGTTGCCTTACGCTTCGAACAAACCCAAAGGTGAAATGCCTGACAGGTGATGATAATGCGATTTTTGGTAATTGTATTACTCTTCTTAAACCGTTTGAAGAGGTAACTAAGACTATTAGCTCAGAAAATTCTTGTTTATCAGACGGGATTTTTCTAATTGCAACGATGAAAGCTGTGCTAATTACTACTATTAAAAGTAGGGCACTTTCAAAGATGAGAGAAACACTCAGGCTGGAGATAGATAAAAGATTTCAAACTGCAAAACGATGACACATGTGCAATAACAACTTTTATAAATCCTAGATACAAAACCAAACTTCTTGAACAACATGTTTCACAGAGGGTTAAAATTTATTTAGTATGCCTATGTGATGAAATGCTGCTAAAGGCATAAATTTAACCAGCCAATAAAAAAGACAGAAACATATGCACACCATCTGTTAGAACGCTCTTCTGGCTTCTAGCAGCGATGGAGAGTCTTGTTCACAGGTATAAAAAGATTTTTTCATTGAACGAAGATTAATTATCAAAAGCGAAAACTCTTCGAATCAGATAAATTACAGAAACAGACGCACACCATCTGTTAGTGAAACCATTGCTTAATCGATGAACGCTCTTCTGGCTTCTAGCAGCGATGGAGAGTCTTGTTCACAGGTATAAAAAGATTTTTTCATTGAACGAAGATTAATTATCAAAAGCGAAAACTCTTCGAATCAGATAAATATCTATCAGCTTGATGGCGTGATAATTGTAACCGTTTTCCACATCTTGCAGAACTCGTCAGGGAATACTTAGCATGCCCTTCAACAGGTGTATTGCCAATTGCAAAGGACCTTCAACCATTTTTATTAAATTCATTAATTTTGGAAAGAGGTGTGACTTCTCATCTCTCCCTGCCCCTTATCAAAGGTCTGTTTTATTTACGAATTGTGCAATGCAACCTTTGTAACACCAGTTTCTTTACCTTAATATAATTTTTGCATTAATATACCTTTGATAACTAGCTTCATTTTTACTTCACTTCACTTTTGCATTTATTTTATTTTTAAATTCCCTTTTTCACTTTCTGGTGTTTTAATATGCACTTTTGCATTTGTCCTGCACTAACCAATCTTTTTTTTACCGCCTGCATGAGCATGGATATATGTATATATACATATATGGGTGCACATGTGGGTGGTCACAGTCAGGGAAAGATAATTTATCATATTTCAGGGACCCGGTCTTGGAGGCTGTGTGTGTGATTTTTCCTAGGCCACATTCCAGAAGTCATACTCTAAAATATTTACAAGACCTATTTCCTACTACGTTCACCTATAAAGATGGTTAACTCCAAGGTTGGATATTAAATATAATACTATATAAATATATACCTAATGTATTGGACATAGTATTATATTTAAAAATAAATAAATTTATTAATAAATTAAATAAACATCATTATACTTTGGCTATAATAATAAAAGCAAACGTTAAATATATAATCTAATATATATATATATATATATATATATATATATATATATATATATATATATATATATATATATATATATACGGTATATATATATAAAAGAAGGTGTTCTGTATTTAATGACAATCTAATATACTGCTATACAAACCTGCTGGTGCTATGTGTGTGATTAGTTAATAATTGTTCCTTCTGTTGATTAAGTACTACCATATGAATGTAACTGATTAATTTGTATAATTGATTTAAGCAATTACCTCTTATTTAACAAGCTATTTTTAGTGATCTATTGTGTATGTGTGTGTGAACCAAATAAAGCTGGGAATAAGGCCTGCATGTTGGAGTAAGTGTGAGAGTGATGTGTTAATTTGTAAATTATCTAATGTAAATAAAACCTATTATAATTAAAAATCTATCAAATATATAAAACATTAAAAATTCTTCTGCTTATTATTTTTTCTAAAGTTGAGTGTCATTTCTGGTGTAAGTTCTTAAATCATATGAGTTTGTCTGTACCTAGGTACGTATCTCCTTTAGTTGTGGGCATTACTTGTTTTTATATGCTTCTCCTTCTTTAAATTAACCCCATCATAATCATTTTAGGCTTTCGAGCAGTGACGCAGGTCAGGTAGAAGCTACCATTCCTCACCTTAAAAATTGGGGATGATTCCTTGGCCTACAAACAAGGTAGGCATCCTTATTTAATTTAAATTACTGATCTACGGTCTTTTTTTTTTTTTCCACCTTATATATTTCTGTAAATTTTCATTCTTTTGCTTTTACTTTTTCTTTTTCCCCAATATAATTTGGTAGCAGAGCTGTAGTTTTTCTTGAATTCTGCTTGAGCCAATATTGGGTTTTCTTCGGGTACAGACAACTTTTCTTTTTCGTTATGTCGGAAGATGGCATGAATCAACATTTAGCGGACCAGGAGACTTCTGTACCTACTTCTGAACAGCCCGCAAATCCACCTTCTAATACACCACCCCATTCTACACCTAAACCTAACACACCCCCATCACAAACTAATTTAGGGAATACAGTCAATATTGACAATGACACCCTGAAAGCGTTAATTGCGCAAAATGCAGACATGTTAAAGTGATGACTGATTTTATGCAAACTTTTGCCTTGTCCCAAACTCCTAAGCTTATACCACCTGGTAAATATAGAGATGGATCTGGAGACTCTTTCCCAGTTTCTCTCTTGCTTTGAAGATTATTGTAGGAAGAAATATCCAGGGTCCTCTGATGGAATGGTCCCTTTGTTGGGAAATCATCTGGAGGGTACCACCTATGAGGTTTATAGAGTTCTTTCAAGGAATACAACTGATTATAGTGACATGAAAATTCAACTGTTACAATGGTTCAAGGAGGAACTGACTAAAGAACAAAAATTGGAAACTGATAATTTTTTGGATGCAAAGTTGAAAAATGGAGAAAGTATTCCTGTATTTGCAATATGTCTGATTGGCTTGGCACAATGTGCATTTCCAGGATCAGATGTGAGAAAAATGCCATTGGTTAGGAGAAAATTTCTCAGTAGTCTGCCAGTAAAAGTGCAACAGCAAGTTGAGACTACTTTTAGTACCACTGAAAATACTTTGGGTATACAGGTCCCATGAGAGCGCCTTGTAGCGATAGTAGACACTTATTATGATCCTCTTAAAAAAGCCAAAGAAAGGAAAAGTGTCCCTGAAATAGTGGATTTGACTGATGAGGCTGCTTTGATCGGTGCTGTATCTCCAGTACCCCAATCTATTTCACGTTATTGTCGCTTCCAAAAGCCTTCATCAGCATCAGACAATCAAAGGCAGAGAGAAGTAAATATACAGGAGAGTTCTCATCAGTGTCCAAGATCTAGTCCACAGAGGAGTTTTCAATCAAGGACCTTTATATCAAATTTTGATAAAAATAGAGGGTCCAATAATGGACAGAGTGCAAATGTAAGCTGTCGTTTTTGCAAGAAAAAGGGGCACCTCATGAGTCAGTGTCAAGCAAGACCATTTTGTCAGCATTGTGGTAAAAGGGGACAGGTTTTTAATGATTGTTATGAGGCCCAAGGAAAGTGTCTTCGCTGTAAAGAAATTGGACATTTAGTGGAAAACTGTCCTGAGAAAAATGGGACTCAGTTGAGTTGTCATTATTGTAAGAGTAATCATCTAGGAAATGACTGCCCTTCGAAACCGGGAAACTAGTTGGCTCTGTTGTGGAAGACCTCACAACAGAGCCCCAAGAAATTAGGGAACGTCATATTGAGGATGGAAATTTTTCTGGAGAGTCACAGAAAATTTTGCCAGAACCTTGTGCGGTTGATCCTAGACCACTCATTGTTCCTGATGAAGAAACCCCTACTCAGATTCCACCTACTCCGAAAGATGACCAAAATATTATTGCACTCAGGTTATTGAGGCCTGCAGAAGATACATTGATCATAAAAGTTTGTGTAATTGATCAACCTAAGTTAGGAAACCTTACAGCGTTTGTGAATACAGGTGCAGGTGTTAGCTTGTTGGCTGCATGACAATACCATCAGTTGGATAAAAGAAAGTACATTCTAACGGAAACCATATATAAAGGGATAGAAGGTATAGGGAGAGTGCGTTTTCCTGTATTGGGAGAAGTGCAGATTGCCCTGACTTTATCACCAGATTATACCATGAAACCTGCAAAATTCGTCATGATTCATGATGAAGTTACTGACTATGACGTAGTGCTGGGATATGACATCTTGGAGAGTGAGCACTTGTTACCTGATACTAGTGAAAAAGAGCTAGTAAGCAGAAACGGAAACTATGTTAAGTCGGTTGCAAGGGACATTAGAATTCTATTGCCTGGGATATTCTCTTGCTTTTTGATAAAAGACATAAAGATACCTCCCAAATCATGTTCTGTAGTGGAGATTGAAGTGGATAACTTGGAAACTGACCAAGAAACTATCATGTTTGTAAATCCAAAAGAAACCCTAGTCGTCCGAATGGACCCAGCAATTCTTCATGTCCAAAATAACTGTGCTATGTTAATAATGGTGAATGAAAATGACACAGTTAGAAAGATGAAAAAGGGCCAAATTATAGGTGAGGCAGAAGAATTGGAAAAAACTAATCCATCCATTCATATGGTGGAATTGTCAGAAGTGGCCACCACTGATATAATTGGTTGGACACCTGGTGGACTGATTGACGAATTTTGTTTTAAAGAAGCCAATATTTCTCCAAGTGAGCAAAAACAGGTTTTGGAACTCTTACAGAAATATCCTACAGTCCTCAGTACTGGCGATTCTGATGTGGGGTGTACTTCTGTCATTAAACACAAAATAGAAACCACTACCGAAGCCCCAGTACAGGTACCTGTTAGACTCCAAGGACCTGTGTTGGCAGAGATTGAAAAAAATTGTCAAAGATTGGAAGTTGAAGGCATAATACAGAAGAGTCATTCACCATATTCTGCCCCTGTGGTACCAATCAGAAAAAGGGATGGAACTATTCATTTATGTATCGATTATAGGGAATTAAATAAAATAACTAAGGGCGATAGCTTTCCTATTCCCAATTTAATCAATATGTTGTTTAGTTTGCAGGGAATGACCTATTTTTCAACAATTGATTTAGTTAAAGGCTACTACCAGGTAGAAATGGATGAGAACAGCATAGAGAAAACAGCTTTTACCACTCCCTTGTCCCATTGGGAATTTTTAAGAATGCCTTTTGGAGTAAAGAATGGACCCACAACTTTCCAGCGAGAAATGCGGTTGGCTATATCTCACATCCCATGGACTGAGGTGATAGTCTACCTTGATGATGTTCTCATCATGAGCAAAACTTTTGCACAACACTTGATCTCCTTGGAAAAGGTTTTAAAGGCATTCCAAAGCACTGGTTTCAAAGTTAAGCCAAGCAAAACGTATCTACTGCAAAAGGAAGTTCAGTACCTAGGGCATAGAGTGTCGGAAAAGGGAATGATGCCTCTGGCGAAAAATTTACAAGGGATTCAAGATTTTCCAGCCCCTACAACAATTAGAAAATTCCATCAGTTTCTAGGTATGATGAATTTTTATCGCCAGCACATACCCAGATGTTCTGAAATAGCTAAACCATTATTTGACCTCTTGGGGAAGAAGACCATTACCTGGACAAGCGCATGTCAAAAGGCTTTTGAAGAACTAAAGCAGCATTTGATCGAGCCTCAAATTTTGACCTATCCTGATTGATCAGAAAATGCTAAGCCCCTCTTATTATATGTAGATGCTTCCGATATAGGAGTGGGAGCCTGTTTAGCCCAACAACAAGATGGTGACGAAAAACCCATCGCTTTTATCTCTACAACTTTTTCTCGGGCCGAATGGAATTATAGCACAACAGAGAAAGAAGTTGATGCGATAAGATGGGCAGTAAAGTCCTTAAAACCATTTCTGTATGAAATTAAAGTACATATTCATACAGATCACAAACCTCTCTTGTATCTGAATAACATGCCATTGGTGAATCAGAGGGTTGCCCGAATGTTGGAAGAATTGAACTACATCGAATATGAACTTCATTACATCCCCAGCAAGCAAAACATTATAGCGATGCCCTTTCTAGATCTCAAAAAGGCCAGTTAACAGAATCTTTAGAAAGAACTCAAAAAGTAGAGATACCTCCCGGATTTACAGAAGTTAAAATGCCAGGAGGTGGCGATTCTCTTTTCCAATGTTTAGCAGTATGGATGAATGGTTCACAAGATAATCACCAACAAATTCGGGAGCTTGTAATACAAGAGTTAATAGAAAACAGAGGAAAATATGGATTGCCTTGTGGGAAAAATAATAGAAGTGTTCTAAAACAATTACAACTTCAAAAGTACTCAGGCCAATTACCAATGACACAGGCTATTGAAGCCTTTGCTTCTTTGTATAAGACAAACATTTTAGTGTACTATGGAAAAGGTGAACCGCTCCACTATGGCTCCTCTGAGGCTCAAAGAGAATGTTTCTTGTTGTGCCTGGGAGGTTTTCATTATAACCTATTAGTGAGAACGGGACAAAGTCTGGAAAAGATGGTAGAAGTCAAAGAAATTCGAGAAATAAATGAAGTAAACAATTTTGTGGAATATGATCTGTTGAATGAAAGTCTGGAGGAAGTAAAAGAAGTAGAGCTGACACCCCATGTTGATACTGGTGGGGAGGTAGGTGTCATGATAAAGTTTTTCCATCTTAGTGTATGTGAAATTGACAATAACATCTAGAGGAGTTTGACTTCAACAGTGATGAAGATCGACAGTATCAAAAGCAAGATCCCTTGATTTGATCCTTGTATTGTGCCATTAAATTTAATTGACCCTTTCTAATAGAGCTGAAACCGTTAAAAAGATTCCAGAGAGAGATATTTATTCTGGAAGGAGTTTTGTATAAATATAACAAAAAGTACCAACCTACATATATTTTGCCTTTTCAAATAATTACTGATGTGGCTATTTTAGCTCATGCAAATTTTGCACACATTGGAAGAAATAAATTAATTGAACTCATAACCTGTTATGATATCGCTGTATCTTGTTACAAATGCCAGAGTTCAAAAGGGTCAAATATAATACATGTACCTCCCACTTTGAAAATAGATACCAGTTGCCCATTCGAGTTGGTAGCTGTAGATTTACTCCAATTTCCTTTATCTTCTTTAGGTAATAAATATGCATTTATAATGGTTGATCATTTCTCAAAATGGACCAGAGCAGTGCCAATTAAAAATAAACAATCAAAGACTATAGCTAACGCATTTCAACGACATATGCTTCCTGTTCTCCCAAAAATACCTCAACAGTTATTATCAGACAACGGAAGAGAATTCATTGGTCCTGAGTTTGAGACTGTGATGCAGGAAAATAACATAAAGCATATTCTTACGACTCCCTATTCTCCCTCATCTAATGGTGCGGTGGAAAGAATAAATCGAACCATTAGCCAGTACCTCAGGATGTCCCTAGAGGATCCCCGAAAATGGGATATAGAACTATCTAATGTGGTTTTAATATATAACCATACTCAAACTAAATTAACCCCATGTGAAAATATATTGAAAAGGGCACATGAAACCCATGTGGGGTTGCAGTGTCCCCGAAACCGGCAAACATGGAAGAGAGGCCATGACAACTATAAATCATATGAAGTTCATCAGATGGTAGGGTTAAAAATTCTTCACCCTGGGAACTTAGTAAATAATAAATTTAAGCCTCGATATGCTGGCCCATTTGAAATTATAAAAATCAACCCCAATCAATTAACTTATATCCTTTTTCATCACCCTTAAAAGATCGTCAATATAGGGTACATCATCATCAATTACGAAAATGGCAATTGCCACCTGAATATCTTAAAAATAATAAATTATTCCAACAAAAAGGATTGGATAAACCCCAAACCTGGGATGTACCTGAGGCAACACTGGTTACAGAGAAGTAATTACCCATGATGATACTAACTGACAAGGAAGTACCTCAAAGCCTGAAGGAAATTGAGAAATTTAATGAGGAAGAGGAAGATGATGACTTCTTTGAGGGTTTCCATCTTACAGAAGACAAAATAAAAACTTATAACAAATTGAATTATTGAAAAATATTCAAGAAAATGTTATAAACGTCTTATATCCGGATTGTCTGGTACTTTTGGAAACTTTCCAGACAAACCAAGCAAGTTCAGAAACAGGGAAAGCAGAGAGTAGTCTTCGAGTGAGTGAGGAGGAAAATGCTTTTCATTCCTAAGCTGAAGAAAGTGTCTTTGCTCAACCTCGGGGAACTCTCTCCGAATTTTTGCATGAATATTTGATTCGAAGTCGAACTGCTTTGAGTTTGCGTGCTCAGCCATTCCTAGAAAGTCAATCATCACCTGGAGAGAATTCTGAAAGCTTGGACAGTTCTGTGGAGGCTATTAGGAGAAGACTTACATTGTCTTCCCCAACTACAGTAGGATCTCCAGACTCCCCAGAGAATGCGCAATCTAGTAGAGAAACAGAAATAGACAGAATTCCAGAATCTGATTTTCCTGTTTTTTGGGGGGATAATACAAACAGGATTGGCCCAGTGAATTATGTGGAGCCAATTCCTGATAAACCTATGACCTGATCACGAGGGAAATGTTTAGAGCTTCCCCATGTGCAAAAATATACATTAGAGCGAAGACGAATAGATAAACAATAAATTAAATTAATTTAAATATTTAAAAAAAAAATAAAAATAAAAAAAATTATATTATTGGGTGGGTGTATCTTAAACATTATTTTGCCTAGAATTTTTAACAAATTTTTATTTTTAGGTACTTGTCATTGGACATTCTTGTGTGTCTGATTTCCAAAACCACCTTGATCGAGATCGCGTTGAACCACCAGCAACCACAGTTCATTATGCTGCCTATCCTGGGGCTAATTTAGCCAAATTGAAGGAAAAACTACCAGATGTCTTAGATTACTCCTACAACCTTGTTATGGTGTTTACCTTGATTACAGAGGCTTTCACCCGGATAAATTACTGTGAAACAAGAACAAAGAAGCCGTATTACCTAACTATTAAAAATCAGTCCTTTTTTCTTCCGGGATTTGTAAAAAGTTTTGATGACTTGTGAAGAGGTGCAGAGAGATTAATCCCACAGTGGTCGTCTATTTAATGGTTCCTCCTTTCTTGGACCTAGTGTATCACAACCAACTCCAGTCCCAACAATTTCCCTTCTTCTTGAAGCGTCAATATGAACAAGATCCAGATTATACACCTGAAATACTTAACCAAATAGTGATGGAAGTACACCGTAGCTTGCAAGAGTTAAGAGGAAGCAACATTCACTGGACCTCAAAGCAAGTTTTCCCAGTGATCTATACCATTCAATCTCTAAGGCAGAAGGAACTTATTCGGCCCTTCACCACCGGTCAAATGTATACACTTGAAAATCGTGGGTTCCTGAGAGATGGAGTGCACCCAAAGAACATCTTGATTGAGAAACTATGGCACAGAATGAATAACGCTAATTGTTTTTTGGGTCTTCCGCTGCCTGCAGCTCCAGTCGTCACAAGGACTAATGTGACTGTACCTATTCTCCAGGGTTGAATAGGGAGAATAACGCACCCCAAAGCATTTTTTGGTATACGAGACACAGAACCGGGGGAACCAAGCGAGGAGTCTGCAGTTGTTGAGGGACAGCCACTAATTCAAGACAGAACCGATAGTAATAGGCCATCAACATCAAATCAGGTTCCTTTGCCGGAATGTCAGGCTGAGGAGGTCCAAATGATAGTGGAAGAAAAGCAAGAGTCAGGCGATAGAGTTGCATCTCCTCATAGGTTGGAAACCCGTACAATTTACCAACCAAGGTCGCAGAGAAGAAGTACAACTGCGGTCAGTCTCCTTAGAAGTAACAACCGGGGAAGAAACAACCAGGGAAGAAATAGTGCAAATAATGTTATGGGAAGAAATCTCCCTAGTAATAGAAGAAGGCAAGTCACTCCAAATAGGGAAATAAATATGGAAAGAAGAATTCATCGTCTCACAAGGAGAAATGAGCAAGAGTTAAGGCAAAGAATAACCCGTTTTGTCCTCCAGTCACAAGGTTTTTTAAAGGCCTGAGGTCAAGATTTGACAAAGGAGGACCTCAGGGACATTATGAAAAGATTGGTATAATTTGGGTAAATTACCCATAAAAATTTTTAACAAAAGAAAGTTTTATTTTTGTTTTTGAAGAAATAAGAAGAATTTGTTTTTTTGAGCAAAGAATAGTATTTGTAGAAAAGGATTTTTTTTTAAGTGAATTTTAAACAAAGAAATTATTAATTTTGAAAAACAAATGTTTAAGAAAAAGGATAAATAATTTAGGAGCATAATGTAACTGTGGGAAGGTTGACTTTCCAAGAGGAAATTGTGCAATTTGTGCTGAAAATTAACAGTAAGTTTTGCTCCGTTGTTTGGCCACAAGGGGTGGGGAGGAATGAGGAGGTTTCACTGTTTCATTTCTGTTTTTCAGTTATTGAGTAAATAAAAGCAACTAATCCATTAGTGATTGTTTTTGCCACAAAGGGCTTACAAAGATCTTGCCAATTGCAAAGGACCTTCAACCATTTTTATTAAATTCATTGATTTGGAAAGTGGTGTGGCTTCTCATCTCTCCTTGCCCCTTATCAAAGGTCTGTTTTATTTACGAATTGTGCAATGCAACCTTTGTAACACCAGTTTCTTTACCTTAATATAATTTTTGCATTAATATACCTTTGATAACTAGCTTCATTTTTACTTCACTTCACTTTTGCATTTATTTTATTTTTAAATTCCCTTTTTCACTTTCTGGTGTTTTAATATGCACTTTTGCATTTGTCCTGCACTAACCAATCTTTTTTTTATACCACCTGCATGAGCATGGATATATGTATATATACATATATGGGTGCACATGTGGGTGGTCACAGTCAGGGAAAGATAATTTATCATATTTCAGGGACCCGGTCTTGGAGGTTGTGTGTGTGAGTTTTCCTAGGCCATATTCCAGAAGTCATACTCTAAAATTTTTACAAGACCTATTTCCTACTACGTTCACCTATAAAGATGGTTAACTCCAAGGTTGGATATTAATATAATACTAATATATAATATATACTGAATACTATGGGTAATATTGATAAATTTTACAAAAGAAATAAATTTAATTAATGAATAAATAAACATCAAGTATACTTTTGGCTTTATTTTTTTATTTCAACGTTAACTATATAATATAATATAATATCATATTAATATAATATATATATATATATATATATATATATATATATATATATATATTATATATATATAATATATATATATATATACTATATATGTGTGCGGGGGAAGAAAGAATTTCCACATCGTCCTGTCCTGCGTGTCGTAGAAGTCGACTAAGGGGCGGTGGTAAGTTGGGTTGGCTGGCCCACTACCATCCTATCTCTTGCGCTAGAAGCTGATGCATTGCCTCGGAGATGTCGTGAAATCGCCGTAAACGACCTCTAATTTTCGGCGAATTGTATGAATCGTTGGGTACATGGAATGTCAGAGGAATAAAATGTTTGAGGAGAAGAGGAGAGAGGTTGATGGATGTATTTTAGAAGGCAAATTTGATTTGCTCGCTGTTTCTGTGTGGGAAACAAAGATGAAAGGAAAAGGTGAAATTAAGTGGTGTGGTGTGACATGTGTGTGGCGTGCTGGTGTGAAGAGAATGAGAGAGGGAGAGAAAGAGATTTACAATTTTGATGAGTGACCTGTGGTAAGCAAAGCTATGGTAGACTTTGTGTGGTTAGTTCTAGAAATCTAATGGTTAAATTTAAGTTTGAAAAGGTCAAGGCATGTGTGGTTGTGAACGTATGTCCATCTGAGGGAAACGTTGAAGAGTACGATTTTTTTGGATAATCTGAAAGAATGTTCTGGATAGGGTGAGTAGGAGGCTTCAGATTGATAGTTTGGGGGACCTGAATGGTGGATAGGTGATCAAAAAAAAAGGGATGGTATAACAGGTGTTTTGGGGTGGTGGGGTAAGAAAATGAGAATGGTAAGAGAAGGTGATTGATTTCTGTGAACGGAGAGAGGTATGTGTAGTAAGTAATACTTTCTTTAAACACAAGAGTATCGATAAGTATACTAGAGTTGGTGTAGGTTAGAGTTGGTATCGAAATGAAAAGTATGATTTGATTTTCTGTTGATGTTAAGGAGATGTTTGAAGTATGTGTTTGGATGTTAAATCAGTGAGGGGTTTTAGGAATGGGATTTATCGGATCATTGTGTTGTTATAAATGTAAAATTACGTTAGTGGGGGCTGGATGGGAGAGGAAGGTGATAAGGAAAGGAAGTAGGTAAAAATTAAGAGTGCGAAGTTAAGTGGACAAGACAATATATATAAAAGTATGTAAGAGCGCTCGCTAGTAAATCGGTTGAATGTGAACAAGTTGATACTGATACAAATCTGGGGGAAATGAAGAATCTAATTGTTAGTACTACACGGAATTGTGCTGACCTGTTGTGGTTTGTAGTAAGAATGTTTTTTTTTTTTTTTTTTTTTTTTTTTTTTTTTTTTTTTTTTTTTTTTTTTTTTTTTTTTTTTTTTTTTTTTTTTTTTTTTTTTTTTTTTTTTTTTTTTTTTTTTTTTTTTTTTTATTTTTTTTTTTTTTTTTTTTTTTTTTTTTTTTTTTTTTTTTTTAATAACAGCGAATGGTGGAATGAAAGCAAGGTGATGAAAGCTGTTAAAGGTAAAAAAGAAAGCGTGGTTTAATTGTACTAAAGCAAATGATGAAATTTCAAAAGAAAGATGCTTGGAAATTATATAAGGAGGAAAAAAGGAATACTAAAAAGGTGCATACGTAGGAGAAAGACAGAGGAAAATATGTGAACAGTTTGGAAGGAGGATGAATGAGGACATACAAGGGAATAGGAAGCTCTTCTGGAGGAAGCGCGAAGTTAAGAATGAGAATAAGGGGAATCTGCTTAGAATAATGATAGGGATGGTGCTTTTGTAACTGATGAAAAATGGTGTGAGAGGAGTGTGGAAAGAAACACTTCGAAATCTGGACAATAATCAATAGTAATTGAAGAGGTGATAATACATGTGTGTGGGTTGATGTGCAAGAAAGGAACTAGGTATTTGGGGTGAAGGTTATTTTAGTAGGGGGGTAGGAGGAGGTACTGGGTAGGGTGAGAAAGTTGAAGATGGTAAATCTGCAGGTATAAGATGAAATTACTTAGTGAATGATCAAGAGCGGAGGTACGGAGATGGTGATTGATTGGATTTGGGAAGTTGGTGTTAATAAAGCGTTTATGGAGGGTATAGTTCCCAAGGGTTGGAGGAGAGCGGTAATAAGTACCCTTATAAGGGTAAGGGAGAACAGGGGAACTGTAGAAATTATAGGGGAATAAGTTTATTGAGTGTTTGTAGGGAAGGTATATGCTGGTATTTTTTGGTCGAAAGAGTGCGTCGAGTGACTGATTGTGAAGAACAAGGTGCGTTAAGGAGTGGGGTAGAGGATGTGTGGATTCAAATCTTACATTGAAACAAATGATTGAGAAAATGAGGGAGAAAGAAGAATAAATTATATTTAGGTTTTTATGGATTTACAAACAGGCGTATGATAGAGTTTAAAGGGGTTCTGTGGAAGATATTAGTGATATATGGTGTTTTGGTGGTAGGGCTTCTGAATGAAATCAAATGTATGACGATAGTGAAGCATTGTGTAAGAATAAATGGTGTTCAATGGTGATTGGTTTTAGGATTATTAGTGGAGTGGAGACAGGGTTGTGTTAATGTCTCCCTTTGGTTATTCAATTTGTATATGGATGGGGTTATGAAAGAATTCGAAGTGGTGATGGCCAGGAAATGGTGTTAGAAATGATGGGAATGGAGATGAGTGGAGGGTGCCCTACGCATTATATGCGGATGATTTGGTTCTGTGTGGTGGCGAATCTGAAGAGAGTTTGGAGGATTGGTAGAGAGATTTGGCAGGGTATGTAAAAGGAGGGGTTTGAAAGTAAACGTAAGTAAGAGTAAGGTTTTGGTTTTGCGAGTGAGGACAGTGCTCAGTGTGAAGTTATGTTAGATGGTGAGCGGCTGGAGCAAGTGTTCTGAGTTTTTTAAAATATTTAGGGTATGTGTTGGATGAAGAAGGGAACGGATGATGCAAGAGTGTAGTAGGAAAGTTGTGAATGGCCGGATGGTGGCTGGTGCATTAAATCGTTGGTGAATGTAAAGGGACTGAAGTCTTGAGTGCGCTAACCGAGTCTTACATGAGGGTATGGTTGTTACCTGTGTTTTATTGTATGGTAAGTGAGACTATGGTCTGGAATAAGAATATAGATCTTAAAGTTCAATGTGTTTCAGATGGACAATCTTAGGGGCATGCAGGTGTGAGAAGATTAAATAAAATGAGGATGAACGTATTAGAAGAGTTGTGTGGTGTGACAGTGTGGGGGTAATGAGAGCATAAATGAAAGTATGTTGAAATGGTTTTGTGGACACGTGGAAAGGATGAATGAAGTCGGTTGGTTTAAGCGGATGTATAGTGGAGAGTGTGTTGGGAACCGACCGGCTGGAGACTGAAAGAGAAAGTGATTGAGTCGGTGAACGAATGTCTGAAGGAAGAGAAATGTGAGTTTTTTGGCAAGAGGCAGAAGAATAAAGGTGCAATGATAAGAGAGAATGGCGGTTTTTTTGTATGGGGGCATGGTTTGTGGCCCACCTGGGCCAAAGGGATGAAATGCCTTACATTGACGATTTAGCGCATATGAGGGTCCGTCGGCGGTCGCCATGAGCTTTTAGGGTTGGATTTTCTTGTCTGTGACGAAGCTTTCACTAATTAATGGTACAGAGGGCGGTAGGCTGGCCTTTCTTTTCGACATTTGTCATACTCTCCTAACTGCTTTTCTTTCCGAATGCTTGTAGGCGCTCTTACTGCAATCTTTTGGAAATAAGGTTAAGGTGAAGAAGATATATATATGATTATATATATATATATATATATTATATATAGGGTTGTAATTTCAATATCTTATAATATTTATATTATAATAATCTGGTTTATTATTATAATTATAAGTATTATTATTATATATATATATAATTACTCAGTTGGTTATATTTATTAGTATATATATTATTAGGCTATAATATTATAATAGAATGTTAGTCAGTGGTTCTGTAATTGAATGGACATATTCTAAATTTACTATTAACTAACTACTAGTATAGTATTTAGATATGTATTAGTTAACTCTGTTAATTATAACTTGTTTTCCTTGCTGCTCTTTTATTTATAATTTAATAAGTTACTGCTTTTAAATTTATTAAGGCTATACTAACTATCAGCGAATATAACTTGAATAAAGTTTGGTATAAATGATTAAGGGCCGCAATTCAGCTTTTATTTACACAGCAATTTTTGTTTAGTGATCTATTGTGTGTGTGTGTACCAAATAAAGCTGGGAATAAGGCGTGCATGTTGGAGTAAGTGTGAGAGTGATGTGTTATTTGTAAATTATCTAATGTAAATAAAACCTATTATAATTAAAAATCTATCAAATATATAAAACATTAAAAATTCTTCTGCTTATTATTTTTTCTAAAGTTGAGTGTCATTTCTGGTGTAAGTTCTTAAATCATATGAGTTTGTCTGTACCTTGGTACGTATCTCCTTTAGTTGTGTGGGCATTACTTGTTTTTATATGCTTCTCCTTCTTTAAATTAACCCCATCATAATCATTTTAGGCTTTCGAGCAGTGATGCAGGTCAGGTAAAAGCTACCATTCCTCACCTTAAAAATTGGGACGATTTCTTGGCTTACAAACAAGGTAGGCATCCTTATTTAATTTAAATTACTGATCTATGGTCTTTTTTTATTATTATTTCCACTGCCATATATTTCTGTAAATTTTCATTCTTTTGATTTTACTTTTGTCTTTTCCCCCAATAATATATATATATATATATATATATATATATATATAATATATATATATTATATACTATATATATATATATATATATATATTATATAATATATATATATATATAGTATATATATATATATATAAATATATATATATATCCTATATATATATATAATATATATATATATATATATATATTTATATATTTTTCTTTTTATTTTTTGTATATTATATATATATATATATATATATATATATATATATATTATATAAAATTTGCTGCAAGGCATGACTCAAAAATAGTCATTTTTGAGTTATGATTACAGAAAGATAGGTAATGATAGGCACTTGTAACTATAAAAGTATTGTATATCATCAAATCTCCTGACGGAGACCATTTTTTTGTTAAGAACTCCATATACTGTGTATTATAATTTGAAACTTCATTCACCTTTCCTGAAAAAACAATGTTTGAGATATGCCGTTCTTCCAGCAAATGAGCGATACATATGTGATGAAGTTCTATAATAGTTTGTAAGTCACAGGTGTTCCACAAAAACCCTTATAGCCTCTTCTCCTTTATGTTTAAGTTGGTTTTAAAGTGAAAAGGTAATACAGTATTTTTGAAGTCGACTAGAGAACTAGTGGTAATAATAATAATAATAATAATAATAATAATAATAATAATAATAATAATATTACTTCTGTAACAGTAATTAATATATTGGAATGGTTTTCCTCATAATGTTATAGGTAGTAGTGTTAAGTTGATACATTCTGATCACACTCGGTACTAATAACCCTCAATGTATGACGAATCAAAATTAGCATTACCAAAACATGATGAAAGACAGAAAATATAGCAGAGGCATAAAAAAGAACATAGACCTTTTAGGTTAAAGTTTTGGGCTAGCAAAGATATTACAAGAAGAAATATCCCAAGAAAATCAAATTAAATACCAAAGCTGCTTCTGAACAAAAGGAAACATACAAATATTAAAAAACTAAAGTAACAAGAAAGTAAAAGGCTGATTTATTCAACAAAGGTCACCAAGCAAAAGTAAAATCTACAAGTAAACCCAAGAAAACCACAACAAACCCTACAACCTAAACTTACAACAAAATAAGTCATAGTTTATTTATACCCAAAACTCTTTTCTTCAAAATATCAAGAATTAACCAGCATTGAAGGTTAGTTGTCTAAATGTTATTTTCAATGTAACTAATAACATATTTCTAAAAAAAAAAAAAAATGATTAATATATGAGTAATTTCATAAAATTAAGATAAAGTGTTATACTGTATAATAAAAGGAAAAAGCTAAAATATTTAATATAAAGAATACATTTTTATAATTAAATAAAGAGATTATATTTTGTATGTTTGTATTACAGAACGAGTTGCGATGCACACAAGATAGAGATTTAACTGTGTTTCAGACTTCTATTCTGATAATTTGAAAATCAGCAAGTAGTTTATTTGTAACCTTTAAAAGTAGGTTGCGCATTAAAGATATGAGTACAATCTAAATATTTGCTTTGTTATTATTAATATTCCATTATTGCTTTGAACCATGGTTAGGTATTCAGAAAAGTGTTTCTGTAATCTTACAATTTAAGGTTGGTATACATTATAAGAAATTTAAAGTTGATAAACATTATAAAGTAAAATTTTTGATTCTGGTATTAAGTGAAATAATATAACATTGAAATTCCTTTTATTAATTTTAAACGAAAATAAAGATTTAAGAAAAAAAAATATATATTATTTAACATTATATTCAGTGTTCTTTGGACTCTGAAAATTGTGTTGAGAGGAGCTTGGTAACTGGGGTAAGAAGCAAGTTTTATTTACAAAGGTTTTTCATCACTAGATAATGGTTGTCAAAACTCAATTTAAAAACCCCTGTGGGAGATGGGAGTGACTTAATCTAGCAAAAAGTTGGCTATTATTCATTGGAATCTGAGACCTTCTGCATGATGTTGCAATACCAAATCTTTTCATCCACTACAAGCTATTGAGGAATGACAAAAAAATAGTTTTTTAGTCCGGACAATAAGTAATAAGAAAAAACAAGATGCTGAATTCTTTCAATAGTTGTTAAGAAGAGACTGTAATTTGAAGGGGGAAAAAATGTTAACAATGTCGACTTCTTTTAGTTTCTCTTGTTTTACCATTTACAGAAGATTCAATTTTCCTTTTCCGTTTGCCTTTCGATTTATTGATATATTCTTCTATAATACTACGGAACTTTGAACTATCTTCGGAAGACGGGCTGAACCTTTCACACAAATTGCAATATAAGGATTCCTCATCAAAATGACGGGAAATTTTAGGACAACCTAAATAAATACAAGTCCCTTTACCTTGGACTTTATTACACCAGTCTAAAAAATTTTCCTTCCATTTGCTTGATAACAAATCATTCTCAAACAACCAGTCTAATAATCTCTCTCTTTCATTCTTACTTTGTAAAAACATTGCAACAGTCACTCCATTAAATTTCTTATTGAATACTTCTTCTTTCAATAATCTTCTTTTGAAGCTGCGGTGAATGCCTGACCAAGTGAAGAACTTGTCGACATTATCAAACTTCTTTTTTGAAATCCAGGATAACCAACTCACTTTTAAAGGAAGCTTTTTCTTCAACTCATCGATTTCCTTTTTGGAGGAGAAACACCAACTTAAAAATTCCTCAACCTCATCCCATTTGTTTCTTCTCGCATAATATTCAATAATAACGGATGCATTTTCCAAACCTAATTTTTTCTTGTATTCTTCTATCTTCTCTTCCGACCATGGAAAACCATTGAAAAAGTTTTTTATATTAACTAACTTGGCATTTTCCATAGTAATATGAAGACACAAATCAAGATTCTCTGGCAAAACGGAATAAAATTCCTTAACTACTTCTTCCGAGAATTGGGACCAATTGAGCAGTTTATTAACAAAATCTGGTTTACCATTTATTATATAATGAACACAACCCCAAAATACGTTTTTTTCTTTATCAAATACTAAAAGCTTTTTGAACTCTTTTATGTCAATCTCTGTCAGTTCTGCCCATCGTATGAATACATCTGTTCGATATAATTGTCCTTGTGCAACAAAACAGCTGTAGGATTCAATCACTTCCTTACTAAATGCAAACTGTCTTTTAAAAGCCTTACTTTCTTCCTGAGAGAGGGCGCACCATTTAACAAATTTTATAATGTGGGTTAAACCTTTTCTAACAAAAGTGTCGTCCATATATTGAATAGTTTCAAATGCTAAATCTTTTTTAATCTTGATTATCATATCGATATCTGAAGAAAAAATCCAATTCAAATAAAAATCAACTTTATAAAAATACCCTTTCAATAATGAGGATTTAAAATTGTCGACAATGTCTTTCACGCTTGAAGCTAAACTTTTCTTACGTTTTTTAATTTCGTCAGAGGAGAAACTCAGTTCCATACCCTTATCAATACATTTTAATTCTTTGGAACTAAAGGAAAAAACATCTGTTGAATTGAAATAAAATAAACTTCTTTGGTATTCATTTACCTCCTCGCCAAGCAAAGCCCAATTCAGTATCTTTTGAACCTCATTAAATTTATCATTTAAAATCAAATTAAACAAAACATTATTGACACCATCATCATAAACTAGTTGGTCTTTGAAACTTTCAATATTTTCTTTCAGTACACAACATTCAATAAACAAATCAATTTTCTTTATACAACAAACTTCAAAGGCTTTTTCACCAATTCTATTCCTTAGTATTATTTCATATATTAAGTTGGTATTATCTACACTTGTTTATGGACAATGTTTAAATGAATGAGTCACAGAAGATTTTACTCTTCTTTAATGGCAAATGAATTAAAAATATTACCTATTAGGGAAGGACTTTCTAAATCATTGTATTCTCTTTGAAAGAAATCATTCTCCTCATAAGTCAAAGTATGTAAAATATCAACATCCTCTGTGACTGATAAACGAAAGACAAAACGTTTTAAAGATGAAGGACTTTGCATCCAAAAGTCTTTCAAAATCTGACGATAATTATAATAATCACCAATTTTACAAGATAATTCATTATTCATCAAACTCACAATCCTGTGAAGCAGCAAATAAAATCCATTTTTCGATAATGCTTCCCAAAAACGATTCACTGTGTCCATAAACAAGTGTAGATAATACCAACTTAATAAATGAAATAATACTAAATACAACATCTGAGGTGGCTGGAAAAACATTTTTAACTGTTTCTCATCTGAATGACGAAGAAAAACCAGTATCATATCAATATAAGGCTGAAAACCCAAGTACATTTGAAGAGCGATAAAATCAAGAGTTTTATTACTTAGGTTACCTATTAGTATATCTCTGGAAGCAATCACAATACGCGCTCTTTCTAATTCATTTAGTTTTTCAAAGCAGTTTTTAAATGATACATCATTACCAGTCTCCAAAGCCACCATACATTTCAACAATGAAAATGTCGCATTTCCTTCAGGTACATCTTTACACCTTCCCAACAAAAAGGAGGACCATATCTCAACCATCATATGGCTACCACCGACACCTAAGCTGTTTTTATATACTCCATTTATGAATTTAGGTCTCTTATCTTTAGGTAGTTGCTCCCATAAAGCAGGAATGACATCAGAAAAACAATAATAACAAGCAATGCAAAATCTAATGGAAGAGCTTATTTCTGTGTCCTTTACAATCTCTCTCGCAGCTTTTTCTGTATTAATGTTACCTTTTGAGTTAAAATAAGAACTTCGAGGAAGTATATATCGCAAAAACCCGTAGGGCCAAAAAACAATTCTTCCTCAAAGAATCCTGACCATCCAGAGAATATCGAGTGTACAAAGATTAACTATGGATGTGTGAAATTTTTTCCTTTAACAATAGCGGAATTTCTTCTAATGTATGTGAATACTTTCTCCTCCATAGCATCAAAATAGTTGTCGCCTTTATTTAATTTTTGATTCTCCATTACCAACTCGCACGATCTAATTTAAATGTCAAATTTTTCATAATTTCAAATATTTTTAAATCATTTTAATATTCACTCAATATATCTTTTTGATATGGACAAACGTATTCCAAACGAGTCATCATTTCTGAAAAAACCCATATATATTATATATAATATATATATATATAATATATATATATATATATATATATATTAATAATAATAAATATAATAATAATCAATATAAAAGGCTTGTTATAGAAAGTCACATTACAATTAAAGTTAATATTATCAAAAACAGTAAGCATGAATGGTCTTTCGAAAATGTTTAGAGCGTGAGCTTTCGATCTAACGAGATCCTCCTTCAACGCCATTAAGTCTTCCACTTCAATGACACTGTCGAAGGACAGGATCTACATGTTAGTTTATCGTGAAAGCTCTACGCTCCTAAACATTGGTAGACCATTCAGTGCGTTAATATATTTTCATTAAATATTTAACTTACTCTCCGCTTTTTTATTATCACTCATAGAAGCCTTAATTATATTATTACTTATCTCTCAAACTCAGCATCTTAAAGCTTCAATCTTCTATATTATATCTATTAGTATATTATATATATATAATATATAAATATATATAATACTGTATATGGAATATATATATATACTCTCCTATATATACCAAATTTTATTTATATTATTATATATGCCAGTAAAAACACAAGGGAAATAAACTTTGACTCTTGTTTTTTTATGTAACAGTCTAATGAATCCCAATGATTATATTAAGAGATATTTATATTATATATATATATATATATATATAATATATATATTTATATATAATATATATATATTATATATATATATATATATAATATATATATATATATTATATATATATATAACCGTAGATGAAAGGGGGGAAAATGGGTAATTTTTTTAACGAGTTTTTTTTTTTTTACTGTGCAAAAAAATCAAGAAAATTCACCTTTTTAATATCTTTTGTTTAAAAATTTATTTTCAAATTTAAGTTGTCGTTTTTAAAGGTCTAATGACATGAAGGAAAATATAAAAAAATGTAAAGATGAAACATTTCGTTAACAAACGTTTCGAATATTGGCAATTTTCGCACACTTTTTTGGGGTTAAAATGAGTAATTGGTGAGGGGTAAAAGGGTACATGTAAAATACGGCAGTTCGGTATTCTACAGTACAAGATTATACTTTTAGAGAAATGAAAGTAATGTAATGTTATGTAAATAATGAGAAGTGTTCATATGTGCGTTTGCGTCGAAGGAGAGTAAACAAGTGGTAAAAGCTCCTATATCTTTTAATTTACATTGTTTAAAATCAATTTTTTCTGTAATTGTTTGTAAATACTTTGTTTTTTTCATTCTTAAATCTTTAATTTAAGAAAAAAAAATATAAAAATTTTTATTTTTTGTTTCACATTTAAACAACCCCCCCCCCCCCCCCCCCCCCCCCCCCTCCCCCCCCCCCCCGCCTTTCATAAATGTTTATAAAGCAGTCTAACTGTAATATTAGAAAAATGTAAAAAACTATTTTAGTTAAATTTATATTAAAATATGAGTGTCATATATATTATTATATGCGGTGGGCAAAAACCAGTTATTTGCGCGTATATAGAATAAAAATAAGATAAGTGAAATAGGATACTTAACAAGAGGACCAGTATTCACGTTTATTAATATTTCATATTATGTGGTATCATTGAGAAAATTATAGATGTAAAAAAAAATAATTTTACGTATCGAACATTGGTGGTCTCTTTATACCGGATTTATCTCCTTCTTGGACAATTGTCTTTTTATAAAAATATGAAATTTTTTTTCGAAATAAAAATAATCAATAGTGATACTATAGCGATTAGGTAAAGTAAATAAACAGAGTCAGCAGATAATAAATGTAATTGTACTTGTAAACACTGTGTTTCTTACACTTCTTAATTGATCATTTATCTGGTCATTGGATACCCTAACTAGTGTAGTGTGTAACAAAATGATGGTTATCCGAAGTTCAATTCTCAGTTAATAATTATAATATTAGAGGGGTACATGTAATCCACCTGATTAGGGAGGGAAGGGTCGTACTCTATTATATCTAAATTGACACATAGTGATTGGAAGCAGAACTATTCAGATTTCCCAAGAGAACTTTCCTCTCCAGGCGAGGCTTCCTTCAAATCATTATATTTTATTATCAACTGATCAAATATTAACTTTACTAAGGAAGAGGAAGTAAATCACTTTACCATTTTTCTATCTATAAATTTCAAAACATAATAATAACCATTCCATTTCAATCTATCGAAAAATAACTTTTGATAATTTAGGTATCAACTTTTTTAGTCATATTCTATTCAATAACAAAACAGTGTTAAAACCCAGTTTTATCGTACCAATTATTTATCATCCAATTATATTAATATGCACAACGAATTTGAAATTTTATCTAAAAATTTTAACTCCAACTTTTCCTCCTACCTCTTAATTTTATTTATCTCATTTCTGAAAAATTATTTTCTGAAAAAGGGGGAAATTTTTTTGAGTTATATTTGTCGCTTATTTAATTTAAATTAAAAACAATTATTGAATATAATATTTTTTCTAACAAAATAACCTCAATTGAAGTTCCTAATCACTTCAATTATTAAAAAAAACTTTATAAATTGATAATATTATACAAATAAGTTATAATTAGGGGTACAAAGCACTGATTAATTTGTTATAATGATAATATCCTGTGATCTATATTTGACATTAATTGCATATACCGTATACACGTAAGATGCGGATAAACAGTTAAACAGAAAAAAATCTATCAGCTCTCATATTATATATATACTATATTTATATATATGAGAGTTAGAGGGAGAGTATACAGGTACATCGTCTGCAAGTGAAATTAACCTTGCGCCCCCATGATGTTAATGGTTTGCTTTCTTTTTACGTTCCACATTACACACTCATTACTCCAGGAACGAGCGCTCTTACAGATAACCACCTTATCCACATATATACACATACTTCAATATCCACCACCGACCTCTTCTAGCAACATCTTACAGACAATACTTATCCCTTATATCCCTATGTGTGGGGAGCAAGAAAAGATGCCCACAGCGTATGTTCTGTGTGTGTCGTAGAAGACGACTAAAGACATGGCTGCCCACTACAACTTATCTTTGCCAGGAATGCAATTGCATGCCTCGGAGAAGGCCGTGATCGCCGTAAACGGCCTTCTATTCTTCAGTGGAAAAATGTGATGAATAGCGATGGTACATGGAATGGTCAAAGTAATAAAATATTGCAGAAGATGCAGAGAGGTATATAGAACGGATATTTAGAAAGGCAGTGATTTGATATGCACTGCTGACTGAAACAAAGATAATGGAAACAGTGAATAATGAGGTGGCGTGGTGGCTTGTGAAATGGGCATATGTATATCGAGCTACTCGTGGAAAGGACCCATGCACGCAAGGGCGAACGAGATCGCGAGGAGTTGCAATCTCTGACATGCGAAAGCTCGACTTATACCACCACCTCACCAACAGCGTACGTCATATGGCGCATGGGACTAATTTGTGTAGTGCCAATACTAGGTAAAGTCATAATGGTTAAATTTAAGTTCACAAGGTTCAAAGGATCTGCATATAGCTACCAACCCAAGTTCGCGGCTTGAATTATGCGCTCCATCTTGTAGATAGGTAATGTTAAAGGAACACGTGCGTGATTTTTCGGGATGAACATTCCATTACTGATGCTCTGATGGATCGGCCCTTAAGCACCCCATGCCTACCAAACATTAAGTCCTACAACCTAGGACTCACACATAGTCCTATTTTTTCCTCACTCAGGGTGCCATGTCAGCGGAGCTTCAGATCCGATTGAGGCGTTGGGTGAAACTCAGAATGCGATTGGATAGGTGACTCAATTAAAGAGGCATCGTCCACTTATAACCACTGGTTTGTGTGTTGCTCAGCGTGATGAAAATGATAGAATCAGTAGGCAAACGTGTGGATTGATGTCATAGTGAGGAGCAGAGAGGTATGTGTATCAGTTAATACTTTCTTATAAACACACAAGAGATATACCTCTATAAGAATATACCTCGCAGTTTGGTGTAGTGAAGATTATGAGTATCAAAATGAAAAGGTCTATGATTATTATGTGCACGTGAACACAGGAGATGCTGGAGTGGGTTAAATCCGTTGAGGATAGGTAGGTAATAGGGATTATCAGATAATTATCCCTTGTATTTATGAGGTAAAAATTAGAGTTAGTGGGGCTTGGAGGCGAGCGGCAAGGCTGATAAGGCAAGGAATGGCGACTAGAATTTAAGAGTGAGAAGTTAAGATGAACAACGGCAATAAGTGCCATAAGTATTGTTAAGATCGCTCGCCAAATAAATCAGTTGAATGTGAACAAAGTTGAAAACTCGCACAATTCTGGGCGAGTCAAATGAACGAAAACGAGTTCTCGTTAGAGCAGTGCACTACGTAGGACAAGTTACAGATGTTAACAGTGAGTGGTGGAATGACACAGGTGATACTACACACGGAGTTACAAAAAGTAAAAGGCAGCGTGGTAGGGCTGACAACTCGTATTAAAAGCCAATCAATCAAGCTTTCAAAAGAGAGATGTTCTCGAATTAGTATAAGCGCAGTAAAAAGAAATATCTTTAAGTGTAGCATTACGTTAGGAGAAGAAAAACGAATGGTAAAGAACAGTTAATGGCGAAGAAGGACGACTAGCCTCCAACCCCCCAATGGGGACTTACAAGAATAGAAGCTCTCTTGCGTATAGAATAGCGCCGTAAAGTTCTAAAAAATCGAACTTAGCTATAAGCGGAATACGCTTAGAATAATGACTAGGGATGGTGCTTTCGTAACTATATGAAATGCAAGTGAGGGAGCGTGTGCGTAAGGAAAGAGCACTTTGACACTCTGACCCATAACATTGGCCAGTACTATGAAGAACCTGTTGATCTAGTGAAATGTGCCATGTGGCGTTGATGGTGCAAGAAGGAATAGTATTTGGGATGAAGCTCAAATAGGTAAGGAGGACAGTTAGGTACATAGGGTCTAGCGTTGAAAAAGATTGAAGAATGGTATAAATCTGCAGCTGGTATAGATGAATTAACTGGTGCAATGATCAAGAATGTAGGCAAGATGGTGATTGATTTGGATTTGGAAGTTGAGTAACAAAGAGTATAGTTCGAGGGACTCGCGGAGTTGAGAGACAGATAAATAGTACCCCCTGTATAAGGGTGTAAGGAGATTATAGGGTAACTGTAGGCTTAGAGGGAATTAGTTAACCAACCTCTAGGGAGATATACGCTGGTATTTTGGTCAAAAGCAGTGCATCAAGTGACTGGACTGGTATTGCAGACAAGTGCATTTTAGGCTAGTGGTAGTCGAGTGTTTGTGGAATTCAAAATCATTTAACATGAAACAAATGATTAAGAAAGTGAGGAGAAAGAAGAATAAATTGTATTGCAACTGGAGCATTTGCAACAGGCTTAATGATAGGATTAAAGGGAAGCCTACATTACCATGTGTTAGCTGATTTGGGGCTTTCAGAGGAGAGGGGGTGGGGTATGGTGTAAGGCTTCTGCAATGGTATCAAAGTATTGTATGACGAATAAGCGAAGCAGTGTAGAATAAATGGTGCCAACAGTGATTGTTTAAATTCACTCGACGGACTTTAGTGAGCAAGAGGATGTTATGTCCTAGTGCTTAGGTGTAGTTACAATATGGAGATTGGTAGCTCTCGAAAGAATTAGGAGGTGGGGTGACTGGTGAGTATGGGTGTTCAGAATGATGATGAGACATGGAGACGTGAAGTTGGAGGTACACCTATCCTTAGTGATGCAATATTGGATGTGGTTTTGTGCTGGATATATAATCTGAAGAGTTTGAGAAGGATTGTAAAGAGATTTGGCTAGTTCTCGATGCTGTACAAAGGAGGGTTTATAAAAGTCATATCGTAATAAGAGTAGGTTTGGTAATAGTTTGTGAAGTGAGGACAGTCGCGTGCGTCGTGAAGTTAGATCTAGATGGTTGATATAGGTGCGAGACACCAGAGTGTCTGAGCTTTAAATATTTAGTGGATGAAAGGAATGGATGATGCAGAGTGTTCAGTGTAGTACGCTACCTACCTATGTCTGTTTAGTGTTAATGCTGAAAGAATGAGAATTGATAAAATGAGGTATTAGAGAGTTGTGTGGGTGTCGAAGAAAGAAATAAATGTGCGACAATTAATATGAAACGATTACATTCTCAGTTGCGTCATTTGGCAAAGCATGGATGATAGTTCGTTGTTTAGCGGATGATAGTGCCGTGCAATGTGTTGGAATTGACCGACTGTGGAGACTGAAGAAAAAGTGGATTGAGTCCCGATTAGTAAATGAGAAATTCCTATGGGAAGGACAGGTTGGAAAAACCCGGTGTTTTTTCTCCCGAAAACCCAGGCTCTGAGGTGTTTTTTTTTAGCGCAAAATGCCAGGGGAATTGGTGGGCTTTTCTGGGGTTTTTGGTAAAAAAGTTGTATCGTACCAAACAGTCTATTTCATTTCCATATTACTGCTGAGACATACAACTTGTATGGTCATACTAGTATATTGGAAATGAAGAGTAGAAAATCAATGTGATAAAAATGTTTATTTTATTCCCTTTTTAATCAAATTTCTTCAGGCGATTTCTAAATTTCATATATCAAGAATGATTAAATATATAGCATCCAATTACAGAATGGCTATTTAGGTTGTGCAAATATATGCACTCTATCTTAATCAGAATAGGGGTGGCATTTGAAAGACCTGGCTGTGGGAGCGAGTTGAGAGTAAGGTGTACGATGGTCCAGAAAATGCAAAGACTGTGAAGAAGAGAAATGCCAACCATTGGGCACTAAAATAAAAAGCAAACAAAAATTGAAGAGTAGAGCCACCTGGAAAGACCACTTGTGACAATATAAACCGTATTTGGCCAAGGTGAGGTAGCTAGTGATGATGGTGAGCGAAATGGCAACTGGATTTTCACCAGCTTCAGCTGTGCCTGTGGGCCAAATAAGATTGAAAACACCTTATCGATCTAGATCACGATCACCTGTACCTGTAGTACCAAGATCAGTCAGTCCAGCAACTAGCATTAGAATACCCACACCGACTCCAAGTCCAAGTGGACCAAGTGCTGCATCAATGCCGGGGAGTACTGTAACCAAGCAAGTGAAGAAGGACAGTTTCCTGATCTCAATGCCACCAAAACTAAAAGCAGCTTTGGACTTGCAGTTTGCATGAGCCTTTTTTTCATGTAATATTCCATTTAGTGCTGCAGAAGACCCAGAAATGAAGAAATTATTTAATGATTAGGGGTGGAACTTATCAACCTCCCTAGAGACGCCAGCTTAGGGAAGGCCTTTTAGATGAAGTTGCTGGTGAATACGAGCTTTGCATGGTAGAGCTTCTCAAAGGAAAATAAGTTTTAATGGTGGGAAAATGGGGTACAACAGGTTAAGCTAGATGTGTAGGGAAGTATTATATTGTATGTGTTCTGGGGCTACCCGACAGGTCTTCCTATTTATTGCTCCACCTCCTCTCATAAATAAACAACAAAACCTTTATATTCAACTTACTTTTAGTCTTCTGGCCTTTCCCAACGGCCGGATCCAGGAATGTGAGTAGTAACACATAGATTTGGACTGCAAGTTATCTAACCACAAACCGCAAAGGTCATAAACGTGGACCTTTTTATCTAACCGCAAACCGCAAAGTGACCGCAAAGTTCGTGACTTCAAAGGGCACCGCCGACCGAGAAAAGATCATGTGTTCCTATAGGCTATATAGGCCTGAGTGCGCGTGAGTATTATTATATATGATAAGGCTAACGATCATAGGTTCATATATTCCTAGCTTCTAGACACGTGCCGACCTATATTGTAGAATACACCGGTCTTAGTGTCTACCCCTAGGTTATTGGGTACGGGGAGTCGATTGGTGTATATTAGAAGGTGCTAGGATGCTTCCTTCTACGAGTTATACCCTACCCCCTTTCTAACCTTTTGCTAGCATGACATTGTCCTAACGTCAGAGACACACATCGATTTTGGTGTCTTTACTCCTATGTTATAAAGGTATGAGGAGTCGATTAGTGTATTGTATTTAGAATGTGCTAGGTTGTTCCTTCTACGAGTTAGTACCCCCCACCCCCCTTCCAACCCTTCCAGGAATGATTTATCGTTTTGGACGGAAAAAATCCGAATTTTTTTTCGATTAGTACATAATCACACTGTTGAATCGATCCTGTAGGTTGTGACAACGCGAATTCGATTCGATTTTCCTAACAGAGTCTAGCTATTACTCCATTACCATACCCCCCCTTTAATGCCTAACATGTTTTTTGTTCTGAGCTATTGAAGCCAGCTCGGTGTTGTCTATATGACATGACGTTTTGATGCCCAGTATGCCGAAGTTCGTATTGCCGCTATTGCCGAGCGTGGTGTTTCAGCCGTTGCGGTTTTAGAACGCTACAACATGCGTTTTTCGTAGACGCGGCGTACCTTCGTCAAATGAGAACCTATTCATTTGAGGGTGTCATAAACAGGCGGTAGAATGTACTCAAAAATAAGATTCCCAATAGTTAGCTTCTCGAACGCCAGCAGTCCCCATGGGCCCCAGCACAGCATCCCGTGGTAAGTTGTGGGGTCTATTGATCGCGTCATAGCATAAATGACACAAATGACATATCTGAGCAAAAGAGGTGTTAGAGTCATCGTATCTTCTTCAAACTTGTTATGTCTTCCTTATATGTTGTAACATTGTTGTATCCAATGTTTCAAGTCGCCACGTCAAAGGGGGGTGGGCCCCCGCCCCCCTTAATTTTTAAAAAATGGACTTAGAAATAGCTAATTGAACCTTGGTGAGTGTAGTAGAGAAATAAATGAATAGAATGCTATGTTAAATTATTTGCGAAACCATATGGTGGCGGAGCCGAGCTGTACTGGTGGTTGCGTGCCAGAATGGAATTCTGGCTCCAGCTACATATTAGAACAAACATGAGGTGTCTACATCTATGTTTTCAACGTTGTAGAATTCATTTTGGGGCTTTCAGAACCCCAAAATGAGGTTTGAGACCCCCTCTCGAAGGGTGGGTGTCCTTGAAACAGAAGAAAAGTTAAGGAAAGAAGATGAATGTAGGA
This sequence comes from Trachelipus rathkii, assembly GCA_015478945.1. Lineage (NCBI taxonomy): Eukaryota > Metazoa > Arthropoda > Malacostraca > Isopoda > Trachelipodidae > Trachelipus > Trachelipus rathkii. Next base: position 30,721 of record JABUQX010044944.1, on the reverse strand, counting down.
AAGAAGAAGAAGGAAAAAGAAGAAGGTCTCGCATGGCGGATCAAATGAGTGATTGTATTTGTTTGATTGGCGAGATAAATTATTTAAGGTGTGCTTTTTAGGTCTTTATAGGTACTCGACTACTCGGGTGGACCAGGTGCATAGTGAGCGTGCGCGAGAATTGAGTAAGAAATGTATACTTAATGAGTGCGTGTGTAATATAGTTATCTCATGATTTATATATGTTTAACTAATTAGATTCTTCATGTTTTGTGAGATGTCCTCTCAATAAACTCTCGACATGAGTCTTAGAGAACTTCCCTACATCCAAGAAAGGGTCCAATCAGACGGAGTATCTATCTGTGAAAAAAACGCGTCGAGAGACTATAGAACACTAAAGAGTTCTAGGAGATGCATATATGCTGGATTATACACGCAGGTTTATTTAACTCTCTAAACGATTGACAGCTTCAGGGTTAGGCAAGACCGTATACAGCGGGCAGTGCGAGTTGCCCCGACGCCCGCAGGAGCTCTCTCTCCGGCCCAAGGAAACTCTGCGACAGCAAGAGCGCGCCGCTCAGTGCGTTTTTCGACTTTCACTCAAGGTGAACGCTTATATATATTTCTTTAGTTGTAACAGCAGGGATGTATGGTAGGATGCAGCGCGTAACAGAATAACCGCGTTAATAAAGTGTTACATTACTTCTGTATTTCTCTCTCTAGTTATAAATCTCTGTCTAAAAGCGTCTTTTATGAATATCTAGTTGATGTATCTAATGTTTGGATGTCCTATATCGTTAAACTTCTGTGAAGTCTTCTCTTTTGGTGTTCTGATTTATGTATTAACATCTGTACTGACGAGAAAGACTCTCTGATTACTCTCTCACTGATTATCAAAGTGCTCTCGCGTGGTATGAGTGACAATCAATAATTTATATTCTTATCCTGTAGTCTATTATATCTATATTAAGGACAGATGTAGAGCGCAAAAAGCCCAGATAGCGGTGTCCTCCACATCATATTAAGCGAGACTTACCAGCACATATGTACTCCTCACTAGGTCAACATGTCTTAATCTTGAGATAGGGTTTATGAGTGTATGTCACTCTCTCATCTCAATAAACACACACCGAGCAACAGACACATCTTATATGTGAATGTGCTGGTAAAAAATCTCTCGTGTCATTAAACTTCTTGCATTAAGTCCTATCGTATAATGAGAATATAACATAACCATGAGTATAATATATAATTTAAACTATATATAAAATATATATAATTAATATTTGCCCAATTTTTTATAAACAATATTATATTAAATATAAATCAAATAAGCAACGTAGGTATAACTTATTTTCTTATAATGCTTTTTTAAATATAAGTTTCATCTTTATTGATAAATTATTTTTGCGTATATTGATCGTTTTTTCGTTCAAACAATATTCTATATATCAAATGTGGTATAACAATATAAAAATTAAAAACTATTCCTTGAAAATGTCCGAAGTGTACGGACGAAAGCTTGGTACTGTTATTAAATCAATAGTTTTATTTTATTCCAGGATAATACTAAAGAAAATTTCTTCAGTAGACAGAAATACATTTAGGAGGCTTGAAAAAGCAACAAAATTCATTACGTTAAAAATAAAATTTAAAATGAGTTTTGGAAATTTTATTATTATTATTATTTTATTATTATTATTATTATTATTATTATTATTATTATTAGTAGTAGTAGTAGTAGTAGTAGTAGTAGTAGTAGTAGTAGTAGTAGTATTTTCAATATTATTTTCAATCTTATTTTCATTGTTACTTTCAATCTTATGTTCAATTTTATTTTCTATCTTATTTTTAATTTTACTTTCTATCAATTCCACCCTGGAATGGAAGGTGACTTTCTTATAATTTGTACACAAGTTTCCTCGACCTCTCGTTGATGTTATTTTAAGCGGTCATCTTATGAGTTTCCCTGTTGTGAGGGGGTGGTAGTTTGGGAGGAATTCCATCCCCCATTTGGAAAGAGTAAAGGGTAGAGCGGACATTCCTCAGATTCGCATCTGTACGGCGTACGCTCTATGGAGAAACTTGGCATGATAAAAACAAAGGTCGTTTGTAGCACCATTTAGGGCGTTGTGGTCATATCTCGATTGCCTGGCCTGGCTTCGCCCTCTGCGTTTATTTCGTTCGCCATCTGGTTGGAGCTTTTCTCGTGCGACTTTACAGATGGTGCTCGCCATCTTTTTCACTGCCTTCATCATCTCAGCCAGCTGCGTGAAAATTTTTTCTTGAGCTTCGAGCGTTGAGTCGATTTTCTTTTCTAAGCCATGCGGGATATTTTTTCTGTTCGTTGAGTCAGACTCATAAAAGTCAGTGTTTCTTCGCATGTAATTTACATTCCCCCAATATGCATCCTCTTTTGGGGGTTGGAAGTTTCGATCTTTCCGAATGAAATTTTTGAATAAGTCATCACGACTTTCACCATACGATGTATGTTATTTTCTTCCGCGAGTGTATACATACTCATTTGTACATTCACGGGAAGCTCTTCGAGGAAATGTTCTATGGCAAACTTAGGATTATTTTCGACCTTCAGGTCAAAATTCTTGTGTCCTAAGACGTCTTTGACTCGATTCAAATATCCACTCGGTAAAAACTTGTCACACCTCATTCCCTTTTTAGAGACTTCACGCACTCTTTGCCTGAGGGCGGGCATATACATCTCTTCGATGTTGTCCAATAATAATTGATATGCATTTTCTTGCAGAGGAAAGTGGATTTGTGGTAACAATGTATTTGGTAGGATGGAAGGTAGTAGACGAACTCTTTCATATCCGTCATCAATGTGATTTAACTTGAATATTGCGTTTACCACGCTAAGCCAGCTGACGACGCCATATTGGGTCGAAAGCAGGGAGTTGGCTTGATGTTAAGTGGCTATAAGTCTTTTGGGGAGACTTATTCTCCCTCGGACGCTTAGGTCGCGTCCTTTGGCGCGAATTTGATGATCGCGGTGACTCAAGTTGTTCTGGATCAGAGGAGGAGGAGGATTGAAAGTCGTCTTCTCTCTTGGGGGAACGAGTTGGTTGTGGTTGAGGTGACTTCCTATTCCCCTTTCCCACTGTTGTTGTGGGAGCTTTTGCCGGAGTCGATTTGAGTTTAGCAGAGAGTTTCTTTGTAGCAACCATCTTTTCCCTCTCAAAAGAATGAGACTTTGTTTAACAGTTTGGGACAATTTTAAGCCTTATAAAAAAGTTCGTTAGAATTTGAGCGTCGCTTGGGGCGTCTATTTGGAATTTTTGCTATGCCGGCTTTTTACTGTAACGGATTTTGGCACTAAGATACAGATTAATGTTTTTATTTTAGTACTTTTTATTCACTAAGTTATTTTTATCACGTTTCACAGTAGGAATTGTTTTTGCGGCACAGCTTTTAAAACACTTTTGCATATATAGTTTTATTACAATTTTATTATTTTTTTAGTCACAAACACCGTTCGGGTTTTTATAACGCAGTTATTTTTCACACACACAGATATATTTCTATAGGATTTTGATTACACAGCTATTAATTGAATTTTAGGCCCCAATTAGAAGGTAGATATTTTTTAAAATGTCAATCAAATGTCACAAAAGATATGGACTGAGCTACTCAAAGTCCTTAATTAATTTAATAATAATCAATTTGTGTGTGTGAATGAAAGATTTATCACTTTAGTCATTTATTAAAACAATTGCAATATGAAATATTATTATCAACAATTGGGAAATAATAGTGCCATAAATGGGTATATAAGCAGATAATTTGACTAATAAATCTCGCAAATTATCAATGTTAATATATAAAACCCCTGACACAATCTTAAAGCACCATCTCACTCGGGAGGTACGTAAACCAGTCATGTTTTAGCTTGACCCTTGTTTCTCCGGATTCAAGCCCGCTTATTTCAAATCTCTCTGGCACCTCCCACTTGGGTGTGAGTGCCTCAACAGTTTTCTATTCAAAATGATCCTATTTATTACAACGGTTATTTCAAATAAGTTTACCAATGACTTTCATAGATGTGCTTAGGAGGTATGTAAGTCCGCCTCGTACATAGATGCACATCACTCTATGACACACATGCTGATGCCTTACATGACTGTCCCTAACACCTTCATGATATCACTGCATAGTTGGTGACTTTGTAGGATAGAAGAGATGAATGACTCATAATCAGTTGTGAAGCAATTGATTATTATCACTGCCTTCATATCTTCCACACCCCCTTCTGATTTTTAGGATACATGCATAGGAAAGAATAAAGGGAAGACCGGAAACACTAATGGTAGTATTAGAGGAAATTTTATAAATATTAGCTTCGTATAACAATGACATTTTCATTAAATACACTGTATTTCTTGTCAATTATATTATAATATATATAATATAATATATTATATATATTATATATATATATATATTATTATATATATTTATATTTATATATATTACATTGGGCGTAGGCAGGGGGCAGGGGGGGCACTTGGGGGCACTTGCCCCCCCCAAATCTTGCGAAAAAAAAATTGTATTTGAACCTTATATGTTGTTCAAGACACGTTTTAAGGGTTTATTAGAAGAAAAGAAAAAACTCGAAAAAAATACATCATCGCGATGGATAATGGAGTGATAATTACTGAAATTAATAACGTTTAATAAACGTATTATATTATTTTTTTCTAAAGTTTTAATGTTCCTTTTCATATTTGCTTAAAGTCAACTAGCTTTGTGCTTATATACAGCTGGCTTCTTCTGACATTATTCTCCGCTAGAACTCTCAATATGTCGATAGCATTTGGGGGCTGCCAAGCTGTTAAATCAATCACGGAAAGCGTACCTTTGATATTCAGCTGAAGACAACACATCAAAAAATAATTGCGGAAAATAAAAGAAATATTACAGCAATTTTTAAGACAATAATTTTCTGCGGAACCCATGACTTACCTTTATGAGGTAAAGACCTGCATGAATTATTGAAGACCTGATTAAGCTGCGAATAGAATGCGGTGATGTGGAATTGAAAGAACATATTCAAGGACAGAAGAATCCCGTCTGGACGTCTCCGATGATTCAAAATGAACTAATCAATTTGTGTGAATTATCATAAAACAATGATTGTCGCCGTTGCAAAAATTTTTTTGTATCTACTCATATTGGCAGATTGAAACGCGGGATATACAGGCAACAAACAATTATCATATGCATCAAATTTGACTTGGAAAAAAGGACTGTTCGAGAAGAATTACTGGGGTTTGAAGTTCTTGAAACCATTTGCAAAAAAGATTGATTTGTTTTTAGAACAGGTTTGAAGCTGAGTCTATGCGTTGTCAGGGGTACGACAGCTGCGCAGCATTGGCAGGATAAAACATAGGGTTCAAAGAAACTTGCGGGAAAAATTATGAAAAAAAGATTATATTTTCACTGTGTAAACAGCCATCAGCTTAATTTTGGTTCATTAATTGACCTAAACATTTATTTCGCGGAAATTTGCATCTTACTATTGCCCAAAATTAGAATGACAAACTTTTCAAGATGACTCCAACCTAAAAGAAAATACAATTCCCAACGTGCCTAAGCTTTGTGAAAACCTGTTTGGACTCAAAATTCATAGTAATGTGCTATTTTCCATACAAATTATGATAAAATGTTGAAGGCACAATCAAACAAGAAAAACAGCTTTTCTATTTATTCTGTTCGGCAACAAGACCCAATATCATTATAACCTCTTCCGTAATAACCAAAAAATTTTGCTTTGGTTGAACCAGTGGTTAGCATTTATTCAAACAAAAAAATATTCTACCTTAAGCAAGTACTTATGATTATATCAAAGAATTTTGAAGGTGTCAAAGACCAATGCAAATTGCTGATTCAAATAATGCATGAACTGCTCTTATCCGCCAATGTTATAACTGCTGAGTTCTTAAGAACTTGCATCACCTAGAAAAGTACAATCTCAACAACATAAAGCAAATCATCCTGCTGGAAAACCTGTCTGCTGATTATTGAAGACGTTCTGTTATTTGTGCCTTAATTCTTGATCACTTTCATCATCTTTAGAAGGACCAGGTTTTTCAGAAACAACGTGCCGGCATTTTATCTTTTACATTTGCATCCGTTTCTTATGTTAGGGGCTCCCGTAGGCGTTTGCGTGAGAAGTAAAATGTTTTCAGAGTTTATTGGATCTTGATGTCAATAAAATTCATACCGAAACTGACTTATGGTATACCTTGTGGGTGGATAAAAAATGGATAAAAAAAAGTTGAAAGACTTGGAACTTACTGAAATTATTAAAGAAGCTGACCCCTTTTTTTCCTCAAATCAAAAAACTGTCTATTAATTGCAATGTGCTACCGTGTTCAATCAGTACCATTGAAAAGTCTTTCAGCACTCTGGCGAAGAGTAAAGACTTGGCTAAGAAAAACAATGAAGAAAGACGGCTTAATAGACTATGTAGGATGAGTATTCATAAAAATTAGTAAGTGAAAAAATGAACGAATTGAACAAATGTAAATGCGAAATTCGCTGAAAATCCAAGGGCGTCTAATGCTAGTTTAGTTTAATTATTAGTTAACCACTCAGGACTCAGCACCTAGCCAACCACATAATATTACTTACGTTTATCAAATAGGCATTTTTTATTTTTATTCACCTCATGACACAAAATTTTTTAATTACAATTGTTGTAGACTTGCTATTTTATTTATTTATAATCGAAGTAACTTTTTTATTCCTTGTGATATAACCCATAAGTCAAATCTCACACACAAACGCACACACACACATACACACATCATACACAACACACACACCACACACACATATATATATAATTTATTTTATTTTACTATCTAGTTAGTATATTATATATATATATATATATATATATATATACTAATTTATATATATATATATATATATATAAATAATATATATATATATAATATATATATTATATATTATATATAATATATATATAGTAGTATATTATTATATTACTATATATATATATAATATATATATTATATATATATATATTATTATATTTATATTATATATATATATATATATTATATTATATATATATATAGATATATATCAACTTCAACCTTGCCCCCCTAAGGAAATCCTGCCTACGGCCCATTAATTTTATATATTTATATATATATTATATATTATATATACTATACTATAGATATATATGTATATTATCATATATATATTATATTATATATATTAATTATATATATATTATTCATTTCTTTTCGTGAATGGTGGTGATAGTTGTAAATAATTATCACCACCAACACCACCTTGCAGCCATGCAAAAAATGGTGATATATATAAATAAATAATATATTATATATATTATATATATATATAATTATAAAATATATATATATTATATATTATATCATCACCCACTTCTTCTCAAAAACTCGGGGGTAAGGTGCGCACACGTTATGACACCGGAAAGCAAGAAAAGAAGGAGAAGAATATGAAGCAGTTGAAAAGAAAACCCACCCTTACCGCCTTCTTTATAGCTTTTTAGTGAGGACTTTGTCGCAGTCATGAAAATCCATCAGAGCTTCAACGGGACCGTGACAGACCAGTAAACTATAGCATTCGTTCAATGTAGGATTCATTCTTGGCCCAGGTGGGCCATAACCATACACCCCACAAAACCCCGCCATTCACTCCTATTTATGCACCTTTTCTCGCATCTACCAAACTCACATTTCTTTCTTTCCAGACATTCTTTACTGACTTAATCCACTTTTTCTACGGTCTCACCCACTATACATTCCGCTGCAACCAATCGACTATCATAAATCCCTTCCAACATGACCAAACCAACTTAACGAACTTTTCATTTATTTCTCATTTACCCCTTTCTTCACCACACACGCAACTCTCTAATTAGTTCATTCCTTATTTTTATCAATTCTTCTCACACCTTAAACACCCCCCCTAGAATTGTCCATCTGAACACATTTGTACTTTTTAGATCTCGAGTTCTTCCCTGACATATTTACCATTACTTTCCGGAATCGCCTTGCTCATATTTGATCCGATTCACCCGTTTTGAAGTTTAGTGACAAAATTCTTGCGTTCCTCCTGACACGGTATAGACACCTCTCTTTTTGCGTGCAGTGGTGGTCCCTGTGCACCTCGAAAAAAAAAAATTCCACACCACCACACATTAACACGGGTAACAAAAACCTAGCGCGCTCAAGACTTAGTCCCTTTGTATTAATTGAATCAGTCACCTCCCTTCACAACTTTCCTGATACACTGCATCGTCCGTTCACTTTTCATCCAACATATAGCCTAAATATTTAAACTCAGATACTGGTTTCAATTGCTCCCCATCTAACATAGATTTCACACAGCTGACTTTCCTCACTCACTACCATCACCTTATTCTCATCTACATTTACTTTCAAACCCCTCCTTTTACACACCCTGTCAAACCCTTCTACCAATCCTTTCAAGCTTCTTGAGATTCAACACAAAACCAAATCATCAGTGTACAATAAGCAGGGCATCCTCCACTCTCTTCCATACTCCGTCAGTCTAACACCTTCCCCTACCTCTAATTCTTTCATCATCCCATTCATATACAAATTAAAATAACAATGGAAACATAACACATCCCTGCCTCACTCCACTATTAATATTAAACCAATCACTATCGACTCCATTTATTCTTACACACGCCTTACTCTACGTGGAGATAGTGTGAGAGTGTTGTAATCAAGCTTTAATCTCGTATCACACCTTTGACTAATTGCAATATCAATAACAATGGAATATTGCTCAGGTGAAAAAAACGGCAACCGGATGATTATTGAATAAAACTAACTTACTTTAATAGTCGTCCAAATACAAAAGAAAATTGGATCATTCAAACGAGTAACATTGACGATGTCACTTGTCATTGGGTAGATAACGAAATAGATGTCTCTATCAAAGATTGATGACATCTGTAAGACTACCTGAAAGAACATACAATCTTAATTTATCGATTTCAGTTTCAAAGGACGTTGTGACGTTTACTTTTGTAAAAGATAAATCTTTAAATTTAACTCTAATAATAATAATAATAATAATAATAATAATAATAATAATAATAATAATAATAATAATAATAATAATAATAATAATAATAATAATAATAATAATTAAATAATATTTTTATTAAAATTATAATAATAATATAATAATAAAATAATAATAATAAGAATAATAATAATATAATAATAATAATAATAATAAGTAATAATATAATAATAAAAATAATAATAATAATAATAATAATAATAATAATAATAATAATAATAATAATAATAATAATAATAATAATAATAATAATAATAATAATTAATAATAATAAAAAACTTAATCGTCTTTATAATATAATAATATAATAATAATAATAATAATAATAATAATAATAATAATAATATAATAATAATAATATAATATAATAATTATAATAATAATAATAATAATAATAATAATAATAATAATAATATAATAATATTTAACTCCTAATGTTAATTAAATTTATATAATGATCTATTTAAACATTGAACCAGCTGACAATACAAGCAAATGTTTTCAAAAAAGTGTCTGTTTCTGTGAAATCTAGCTGAGTCAAGCTCTATTTATATAACGAGATTATATATATATATATAATTATATTAGTATTATATATATATATATAGTATAATATATCTCTATATATAATATATATATATATATATATATATATATATATTATAATATATATATATATATATATCATATATATATTATATATAGATTATATATATATATATATATATATATATATATTATATATATATATATATATATGCCTCAGCTGTACGAGCGAGAACGAGTTTATGTGATAAAAAATTAATATTAAATTTAGACGAATGCCTCAACAATTAATATTTTACATTTATTTTATCTAAGTTTTTTAGGTTTAACTGTTATATTATTTACAATCAAACATTGTAGATATTTCAGAAACATTTCAACCTTACGAACGAAGTTTTTTTTTTTTTTGGAAAACATTGAGTAGGTCGGAAAAATGGATACATTGAAGTGTTACGAGGTCAGACCTTTCAACGAAATTGTTTATTATTCTAACAATATCAAAGTCTCTTCTATATTACTAATAATTTTTTTAAGGGGAACTCATAACTTACCCCACTTTTGAAAGGCAAAATTTCAAAAATTTCCCATTTTTTTTTTTATCTAAATTAAGTAGAAACAAAATCTCCTGAACATCATGGTGAATTATTTTTTGGAATATTTTTTAAAAGGTATAAAATACAGGAATTTATTTAGTGAAGTGTCGAACTCAAAAGTTTCAAATGTTCAAGTCAAAATCTGCATTTTCCAGGTTCAGGATTCAAAATGTTTTATTTTTAATAACAGAATTTGTTTTGTTTTTTTTTGTTTTGCAATTTCCAACCCAGGCCCCAGCTTTTACTCGGTAAATAGGTGAATCGAAGTCGCGAGCCGGAGCTTGAGCCGGAGCCGGAGCCAGAATCGGAGCGTATGTGGATTCCTGGGTATAATTTATTATTCAAGGATAATTTTTTTTTTAGGTGATTAAAAAAAATTTGTTCCAAAAGAAGTACTGCATCAATTATCAACTCCGTGGAAAAACCTTTATTCCGAAACTTAAGGAT
>JABUQX010044944.1:5000-15000 GCA_015478945.1 Trachelipus rathkii | reverse complement strand
TAGTTAACTTAAGATATATACAAGAAGGTTAAACATTTACCAAATTTCATTTCGACGGTCACGCATACACAATGGACTCACGTTTATTTTTACCTTTCACACTTACCTCGTTTATCTTAACAGCGTTTCCGGGCCGTCAGATTATGTTTCAAAAATAGACAACATTGATAACAGAGTGTAGGCAGAAATCTAAACGACGTGAAAAACTTTTTTATTGACCAAAATTCGTCTTATTCTTCTCCTTTTCAGACTTGTAAAAACATTTACTCTTTGTTCCTCAACAAATAAAAAGTCATCCTTATTAGGAGTTTTCATAAATCTATCCTTTGACTTATGTAATTATATCATCACTACGTACGTTTGAAACTATTCAAAAATCACTAGTATTTAAATTTACTCCAAACAGTAAAGGGTGAGTTGGATTAACCTACCGTCTTAGTAGTGATGAGTATATACTTATACACGCCATTTCTTTCATAGTGTATAAAGTGCTCAATAGTGTTACAGGAGTCAATATAGACCTATACTCATATACTATATATATGAGTCAAGGAAATACGCCCGAACGGAATAATAAGTGGACGCAGTAGATAAATATGTTTGTTGCCGCAAATTAGCTACAATATAATAGACGGAATAAAAAATTTCACTCATCGTTATGCATAGAGGACTTTCGAATCACTTCGGACAACAGTACGTCTAGGCTGTTATATATGACAAGTTCAGGAGGCTCATTATACATAGTCTGTATCTCACGCCTCTCACTCCTCATAAATATAAATGAAGTGACATTCTCGGATAATAAGTTTGCATTAAATCTACTGGATAATATCGATATCCACTGCTATTTGAACTCTATAGCTACCTTTAAATTTAAATCTATACGGGATAAGGTGTGTTTTATGTAGTAAATCCTATATACTTTTCTGCGAGGCTACTATGCATCTTCAGGTAGTAGTGTTCATATGGAGTTTTACATAGGAACTATACCGATCCTAATAATAGATCAAGGGAACGCCGACATATGGCGAACACAAGGTACTTGTATATATGCCACAAATTTTCAATATAATGAATAATAGTAAAAAATTTCACTCGACTGCCCAGTATAGTAATTGAACCGATTCAGCTCAACAATGATATACTAATATACGTCGCGTTTAGTACTAAATTTACATGGTATAATAGCTTCTACCCACTATATTCTGATCCCGCCTCCTCTCCAAAAAAGAATAGTAGCATCATATGGAAGTTTTTCAAACTCATTCCTGCTTCGATAATCATATTAGCTTATGAAACTCGATACTTATTTTTAAAACAAACAGAAGGTCAGTGGTTGAGAAATCCCCTTTATCTGGGGTCTACACGGCATTCATTCAGTGGGTGCTCTATGAGTAGTATACTCAGGAGTGAACCTACCAAAATATTAATTAATAGCTCAATAAGGCTACAACTAACTATGTTAGTATTACGACAAAATTATGCATAATAAAGACGTCAATATAAATAAATTTCACTTGCGCAGGACTCGATAATTCATTCGTAAAACGCTCGTAATCTTGATAGACCAATGTTTACAGTAGTAATTGCTATATCTTATAACCACTTAGTCCGATTCTTGTCTATCTCTACCAAAAAAGATAAGGTATATACTTCGGGAATTATATTTAAATCCTTATGTCTCATATATATATTCTAACATCCAATGCTCATTTGAAAAACTTACTATGATTACTTGATATTAATCCATTATAAGTAAGGTTGGTTGGAAACTCTTCTGTGCTATAGGTATTACACGGGCCATTACTCTAGAGGGTTGCTCTCTAATAGGGTATTTAAAGGAGCAATATCCGTACTCTCAAATAGATAATGTAAACGCCGGACTAATTAGCGTGCACAATAAAATAGATCTATGATTGCTACATACTAAATTTTGCAATTTAGATAGACGAAAAAAATTCACTCGCGCTCCAGGACCGAACCATCTCGTGAACAACAGTAGTATATATATTATTCAGTTTATACGTGCCGATAGGACAATTTTAACAGTAGGCTCTGCTACACTAGTTCCTATCTCCGCCTCCCCTAAAAAGATAGAGCATCTCGGTAAAGTTATTCAAATCGTCCTGCCCTTCTCTAGATATCACTGCTTTGAAACTTACTACTTATTTAAATCGACAAGAAGTACTATATGTGGTTATAACCCTTCTATGAGGGGCTACACGGCATTCTTCAGGTGCTCATGTGGTTACAGGAGCAACTGACAATAGTCAAGGATACGACATAACATGGCGTCACAACATGCTGTTAATGACATATAAATTGTTAATAGCAATAATAAGACGAAAAATTTTTTTACTAACGCTGACTACAGGACTCATACCATCGACAAACAGCGTCGCCGATAGACAATGTACAAGTAGGGCTCTACCATCATTAAGTATTCCGTAATCGGCCTCACTCTCCCTAAAAAAGAAATAGTACATTCACGAAACAGTTTATTACAAGTCACCTACTTCTGACATCACTTTCTTTGTATACTTCATTATTGTACTTATTTAATATCTCATATAGAGGTTGCTTGGAATATATCCATATATATTAAATATTATTATTAAATATATATATATATATTAATTAATAAATATATATATTATATATTAATATATATATATATATATATTATATATATATATATATATATATATATATATATATTAATATATATATTAAGATTATATATAATATATATATATATATAATATTAATGTTATAATATATATATATATATATATATATATAATTAATATATTAATATATATAATTATTATATATATATATTATATTATATATATATATATGATATCCTAAATCACCTAATAAGGAAAAATAATTACTATTTAGTGACTGGGCTTACCTGGTTACTTCCGATCCGGCTCCGGCTCGGCCTCCGGTTCAGTGTTACTTCTCATCTACTCGAGGGTTAATAAAGTTTTTTTCTTGTCTCTCCACGTATGATAAAAAAATATTATTTAGAAGACAACTTCTTCCCATTTTGGTTTGTATATTTTGCAGTTTTCTATGACCTTATTATTAATCATCATAATTCCTTGAAATATAAAAAAATTTCATTTAAAAAAATATACCAATTGCTCCTGCTACGCAACGGAGATATTCTCTCTCTCGTTCTCTCGAACTTAATTTTCACTACTTTGTACTCTGGATTGCTCCAAGCAATACTAAATTCGTTGTAAACAATGACGTTTGGCAATAATATTTATTTAGTCTAAAAAAATATTTCCTAAAAAAATTTATGCCAAGCTCCGATATAGACGTCTTTCTTTTCGTGCATCGGCTCCTGGTGGTATTCGTACCGGCTTCCGACCCCGGCTCCGACTGAAGTTAAATTGTTCCGGTGACTCTCTTTCCATGGGTTGAGCTTATATACTCTTAGTGTTTTTCTCTAAAAATTATGAATAATATTTTTTATCAGAATTATAGTAAAATATAAATTTATTTCTCTAGTGTATACAGCATACACGAGCATTTTTTCCACGACCTTAAAGAGATGTTTTTTCTATAATTGTATAAAAAATTGTTCCAGCTCTTCTTACTTTACATACATTAAATTGTTGTGTCAAGTCCTCTTAATAAGAATGTGTCTCTTATTAAGATAATAAGATATATTATTCATATCTGTGCGAGATCCTCAGGCTAGGAACTAATATGTTTCTGCACTATTTGTAAATTGTATTAGCCCGTGCTTTGGTAATATAAGATTTTTAATTGCTTAAGAGATAATATATTCGCTCTCTCAGAGAAAAAAAAATATATTTATATATTGCCTACTTCCACCCCGCTAATATACTCGCGCTTCTCGACATCACGCAACAGCTCCCTGTTCTTTCTCCTGTGGGCTCTTGTTCTTCTGCGACTTCCAAAATTAGCTAAACGTATATGGTTTTCCTTCAGAGTCAACTAATATATTGTGTTACTTTTAATCGGTTTCGCGAATAGTTGAGGTTATGCACCTTACTGATATTCCCGTTAACTATATATAATTTGTTAATTATATATAATAATATATATAGATATATATATATATATAATATAATATATATATATATATATATGTATAATATATTAATATATAGAAAATATATATTAATTTATATATTATATATTAGGCTATTTATAAGTGGTTGACTCCAGGAGCGAAAATCAATAATTAATATATCGTTATTTTAATAAATACTAAATTTTTGGGTTAACCTAACAACCTAACCTAAACCTAACCTAACCTAACCTAACTAACCTAACCTAACTAACCTAACCAAACAACCTAAATTAACCTAACCTAATATCAAGTCAACCACTTATAAATAGTCATGTATATATATATATATATATATAATATATATATATATATATATTACACAGAAATATATATGTAATATATTATATATTATATATAAATTATTTTTATCTTCCTAAAAAATTTTTTATTTAATAAAAAATATTATATAATAATCGGAATCCTATATTCAGGTACTACTCAGCTCCTGTCTAGGTCTTTCTTGACTTTAAATGAGATATATTCAACTCTAAAATATACTAGTATGCTTGTTATTTAGTAATAATTTTAAAACAATTTATTTTAGATAGTGAAGGTGTTTCTCTTGATATAATAAAAAATTATTAATACCTACAGTAATCAATCTCCATTACTCATACCGACTTCAGATCTGGACTCCTGACTTCGTGACTATCGGTGCTCTGCTTCGGCTCCGGTGATACCGTACACTATAATGGATTTTCTATTGCACTATTTGAAATTGAGCTACATCACTTCTTTTTATAATGGTATAGTTATAGTTATTTACTCTTATAAATAAATTATATATTATTGCTTATATATATATAAAAAAATTATTAATATATTGACCTCACTTACTATACTTATTATATATAGGTATAGCTCCTATATATAGAGTTTCGTGCTTTACCTCGACTCTATTCTCTCAGTGATTACTTCTATATACTCCGGCTCTATATACTATTTATATATATAATAGGCTCCTATATGTATAGCTTATATATAAGTAGGTTTTTATATGTCATACATTATATATTAAATTTAAAAACTGTATACCTCAGTGCTTTGTTTTGGCAATATATTTTTCCTACTCTCATAAAATAATATTATTATCTTTTGAAAATAAATTATACTACCAGTGTACCTCTAGTGATACCGGCTCTCGGTACCTCGGCTTCCGGCTCCGGTCTACGGTTCCGGCTAATAGGTTTCTATATGATAATACCATTATGTAAAATTGTTCACTTTGTCTTAATAAAATTTTTTTTAGTGGGAATATAGATTTCTTTGAATAAATAAAAATATATTATCCAGGTATCCACTCCTCCTAATCTCTCGACTACTCGGCTCGGCTCCGGCTTCGTACTTCCGGTAGTTCCGACTAAGGTATTCTGCCACTATTGAAATTATGTACCAGCACTTCTTTTAGGGTTTAATTAATTAATTATTTATATCACTAAAAAATATTTCTATGAATTATAAATTTATGCCCGGCTCCGGCTCTCTCAGGCTCCGGCTCCGGTCTCTCACGGTGCTACGTGATCCTCGGCTCCAGGCTCCTCGGTCTCCGGTACTACTCACACGGCTCCTCGGCTCCGGCTCCGCTCCGACTAATAAGGTTTTTGCACTATTTGTAAAAATTGTCTCACTAGTGTACTTGTTTTGGCTAATATAATTTATTATCCCCTAAAAATAAAATATTTCTTGAAAATAATATATTACTACAGGCTACCGACTTTACGCTCCGGCTCTAGTAGCTCTCTCTCAGGTCCGGCTCCGTGATCTCCGGCTCACTCACGGCTACTCTGAGCTCCTGGGTCATCCTCGGTAATAGGTTTCTGTTACCTAAATGTAAATTGTTGTACAGCATTATTCTCTATATTTATAATTAATCAAATTATTTATTTTACTCTAGAAAAAGATTTATCTTGATAATAATAATAATATACCCTAGAGTATCCACCTCCTAATCTCCGCTACTCAGCTCTGGGCCCGGTATATACTCGTGACTCCTCGGTCTCATCAGGTGAACTCTTAATGGTATTCTGCATCTATTTGAATATTGTTTCATGCACTTCTTATTATTTTAATTAGGTAATTATATTTTATTATATCCTAAAAATTATTTCTTGAAAAAATTTATGCCCCGGCTATGCATCCGGCTCCTCGAGCTCCGTGACCTCCGCTCCGGCTTAATGGTTTTCTTACTTATATAAAAATTGTTCAGTAACTTCTTTAAATTAAACATTTTTTATTCCTAAAAAATATTTCTTGATAAAAATATATACCCTAGGATCTACTAATCCAATCCGACTCCTCGGCTCTGGTGCTCGGCTTCGGCTTATACTCACTAGGTGCTCCGACTATAAGTTCTGACTATTTGAAAATTTGCCCTAGTCAACTATTATTTTG
Organism: Trachelipus rathkii; assembly: GCA_015478945.1. NCBI lineage: Eukaryota > Metazoa > Arthropoda > Malacostraca > Isopoda > Trachelipodidae > Trachelipus > Trachelipus rathkii. The sequence goes on along the minus strand of JABUQX010044944.1, from coordinate 8,492 downwards.
GTATTATATTTTTTACCTTAATATAAATATTTCTCACTTGATAATAAATTATATATGTGCCCCGGTCCGGTCCGGCTCCAGCTCCGGCTCCGGCTCCCGTCTAAGGTTTTGACACTCATAATTTGATATTGTCTAATTGCTTAGTTTTTAGGCAATATATTTTTCCCTAATAAATATATCTTGTGAAATAAATTTATACACCTAGGTAACTCAGTGATCGGGCTTCCGGCTCTCTCAGGTTCGTTTTACACTATTTTGAATAATTTGTTATATCATGCAACTTACTCATACTTACCATAATGTTACACTCATAATTTCATATTCTAAAAAAAAATATTCGATTATTTAGATACAAAGGTTTAAATCGCTTGGAATCGAATAACCAGAATCCGGTGTCTCAGGCTACTCTATGAGTTCTGTACATACCGTCCTGTCACGATACTAGTCTCTCTAGAATTCCGGTCTCTCCGCACCCGGATCGTGCCTATTACCGATCATAAAATAAGGTTTTTATTTAACCTACTGTTTTTGTAACTATGTTATCCAGTTAGTAATTGCTCTAATGGAGACAGAATAGTTAAATAGGTTTTTGAAAGAGAAAGTCCAAAAAATCTAGTTGTATTTCATAATAGACTGATTAGAGAAGGAAAACATCAATTTCAGTTCAACGTTGAAAATCCCCTTTAACCCGCAATTTAAGGAGTTAAAACAATATCTTTGTACTCTCGTAGACTAGAAAGTCATTATTAAACATCGATAAAATTATGCCCAGGGTCCGCGTCTCTCGCCAGATTCTGGCTCTCAGGCTTTCGCGTGTCTCCGAGAGCTCCTACCGAGTTACACAATATTAGTTCAGATTGCTTTCTTACCCTGATGTTACCGTATCACTTCATAGAGCTGGAGAAGCCTATGTGTGGTGAGTTGGTAAATAATTAGCAAAATACTAATCACACAATAATAATCAAAGAAAAGCTATTCTTTTATTAATAATAACAAATCATTGTGGGTTGATCCTGACCGACGCTGAGGAATTTGCATTTATGTGAATTTATTGTCATATGGTGCACTTGTTGGAAAATTGAAATGACGCCATCTGATTAAGATCCATTGTGTCATAATATAGCTCAAGAATGAACCATCTCTTGAGAAATATATTAGCTCGAAAAAAATAAATAAGAGATACGAACACAGTGTAATGTAATAAATGAGATAGAACTCTTATTCTCTCATTGAGAATATAAAGAGAGAAGAAAATGAGACGAAAATTATTAATTTTGTGTTTCTCTCCAAGCATATAGCGCGCGGTCTAGTGTGATGAATAAGTGCTATATATCACCGCTATATAGACTCTAATAATGTGGATAATATAAGAAAGTGAACTATAATATATGTTGAATTAATAACTCAATTCTAATACATAATAGGTTTCAATATATGAAACTGAACTAGAAACAAAAACAAAAATGGCCTCTTCTCAATTTACTAAAAATATAACAACATAATTATCACATATACATCATAAACACTAGAAGAGAAAAAAACTTCGTTCGTAAAGGTTGAAATGTTGCTAAAATATCTCTCATGTGGTATTATAAAATCAGAGAAAGCGTATCAAATTAATATAACAGTATTATATATATACATCAACAATCAGTTTAGCACTAAATAAATGTTAATAATATATAATATTTTCAGCTACGATTACTGCTTGTAAATTTTTATCATATGGAGGTGTTTATAATAGTAGATAAAAGAATCGTTCTACGCATAGAACTAAGCAGACTGTTTTGGTGAATAAAGTTATAAATATATGGAACTCATTAAAACTTATATGTTATCATTCAAATAATAATATATGCATAATATAATATAGGATATATATTAGATATCTCATTTTACCCAATGCTTATTTATACCTCATGCTATAATTATGAGCTAGTCGATAAATAAGGTTGTCTCAAGTAAGTATAAACATAGTTAATTAATGTAATTAAGTACTCAATAATATACCAAATAACCTCAATAATTATATATGTATTAGTGTAATTATATTTACAGCACATATATTATCTAATCTAAATTGAAAGTGTATTTGTAATACTCTCCACTTATGAAATAACAATATGAAAATAATAAAATGTGATGTATGAATTTAGTAATTTTACTCAAATAAGGTGTAATTTTGACTTTCGTCTACTATGAGCCAAAGTGATATATATATATATAATAACTTTAAACTTACTAGAAATCATAATATAGAATTATAATGAATGGAGTTTTATATGTATTTTTATTCTGATATGAGGAATTCTCTAGTTTATATAATTTAGTAAGTATTTTCTAGACGTAGATATATCTATCAACACTGTACATATGATACATATATCTGATATTTGCTATAGATATATAGTATAGCTGCGTTCAATGTTTAATAGTCATTATTAAATTTATTTAACCTTAGGGAGTTAAATATTTTATTTTATTATTATTATTATTTTATTATTATTATTATTATTATTAATAATTATTATTATTTTTATTATTATTATTATTATTATTATTATTATTATTATTTTTATTATTATTATTATTATTATTATTATTATTATTATTATTATTATTATTATTATATTATTATTATTATTATTTTTATTATTATTATATATTTAATTATATTATTTTTATTATAATATTAATTTATTTTATATTATTTTTATTATTATATTATTATTATTATTATTATTATTATATTATTATTATTATTATTTATTATTATTATTATTATTATTATATTATTATATTATTATTTATTATTATTATTATATATTATTATTCATTTTATTATTATTTTTATTATTATTATTATTATTATTAATTATTATTATTATATTATTATTTTATTATTATTATTAGGAGTTAAATTTAAGATTTATTCTTTTTACAAAAGTAAACGTACAACGTCCTTTGAACTGAAATCGATAATTTAGTTGTAGTCTTTCAGGTAGGTCTTACAGATGTTCATCAATCTTGATAGAGACAATCTATTTGTTTATCTACCCCAATGACAAGTGAATCGTCAATGTTACTCGTTTGAATACCCATTTTCATTTGTATTTGACTGACTATTAAAGAAAGTTATAATTCAATAATCATCCGGTTGCCTGTTTTTTTCACCTGAGCAATATTCCATTGTTATTGATAGTTGATAGTCAAGGGTGATTACGAGATTAAATTGATTACAACACTCTCACACTATCTCACGTTAGAGTAAGCGTGTGTTGCTAGAATAAATGGAGTCGATATGATTGGTTTAATATTAATTAGTGGAGTGAGGACAGGTATGTGTTATGATCTTGGTTATTCAATTTGTTATGGATTGGGGTTATGAAAAGATATCTAGAGTTAGAGGTGGGGGTGGCAGAGGTGGTGTTAGAATGATGGAGAATGGAGAAAGTGGAGGGTGTCCTACCTATTATATACGAATGATCTGGT
>JABUQX010044944.1:0-2500 GCA_015478945.1 Trachelipus rathkii | reverse complement strand
CAGAGTACTGCTTAAGGTAAATTTTTTGTTTGAATAATGCTAACCACTGGTTCAACTAAAGCAAAAATATTTGGCTATTACGGAAGTGGTAATAATGAAATTGGGTCTTGTGCGAACACAGAATAATTTAGAAAAGTGTTTTCTTGTTTGCATTGTTGCCTTCAACAATTTTTATCATATTTGTATGGAAAATAGCGATTACTATGAGATATTTTTGAGTCAAAGGTTTCACAAAGCTTAGGCCAAGTTGGGAATTTATTTTTTTTTAGGTGGATAGGTCTCTGGATAAAGTGTTATTCTTGGCAATGGGATACTTTGGCAAATTTCCGGATAATGTTTAGGTCATTATGACAATTAAGCTGATGGCTTACACAGTGAAAATATAATCTTTTTTCATATTTTTTCCCGCAGTTTCTTTTGAACCCTATGGATTTATCCTGCCAATTTGCTGCGCAGCTTGTCGTACCCCTTGACCAAGCCATAGACTCAGCTTCAAACCTGTTCTAAAAACAAATCAATCTTTTTGGCAATGGTTCAAGAACTTCAAACCCCAGTAATTCTTCTCGAACAGTCCTTTTTTCAAGATCAAAATTTTAATGCTATAGATAATTGTTTGTTGCCTGATATATCCGCAGTTTCATCTGCCAATATGGAGTAGATACAAAAAAATTTTGCAACCGCGACAATCATGTTTTTTTATGATAATTCCACACAAATTGATCAGTTCATTTTGAATCATCGGAGACGTCCAGACGGGATTCTTCTGTCCTTGAATATGTTCTTTCAATTCCACATCACCGCATTCTATTCGCAGCTTAATCAGGTCTTCAAAAATTCCCTCATGCAGGTCTTTACCTTTTAAAGGTAAGTCATGGGTTCCGCAGAAATTATGGTCTTCAAAATTGCTGTAATATTTCTTTTATTTTCTGCAATTGTTTTTGATGTGTTGTCTTCAGCTGAATATCAACGGGTACGCTTTCATTGATTGATTTAGCAGCTTTGGCAGCCGCCAAATTATCGACATACTGAGAATTCTAGCGGAGAATACTGTCAGAAGAAGCCAGCTGTATAAAAGCACAAAGCTAGTTGACTTTAAGCCAATATGAAAAGGAAAACACATTAAAACTTTAGAAAAAAATAATATAATACGTTTATAATACGTTATTAATTAGTAATTACTACTTCATTATCTATCGATTGATGTATTTTTTTCAGTTTTTCTTCTAATAAACCCTTAAAAACGTCGTCTGACAAACATATAAGGTTCATAAATTTTTTTTCGCCAAGATTTAGGGGGGGGCAAGTGCCCCCCCCTGCCTGCCCCCCTGCCTACGCCCATGTATATATATATATATATATATATATATATAGATATATATATATATAATATATATATTATATTATATTATTATATTATATATATATATCATACTTTCAGGTTGTTGTGGCATGCTTCAAGTTTCATCCTCAGCATAAATAAAAAATTAATTTTCAGAAAGTTCTTTAATTTTTTTCCTAAGTGTGCAGGATTTCGCAAACTGGAGGTTTCGGAGGTTGGTCGTATCTTCGCACGGAAAAATTTACTTCCGTGCTAAGCTCAGGTGGCTCTGATATATATATATATATATATATATATATATATATATATATATATATATATATATATATATATATATATATATATATATATATATATATATATATATATATATATATATATGCAGAGATATAATGTAGGTGTTAAGGGACAGACATGTAAGGCATAAGCATGTGTGTCATAGAGTGATGATGCTTCTATGTACGAGACGGATTACATACCTCCTAAGCCACATCTTATGAAAGTCATTGGTAAAACTTCATTTGAAAATAACCGTTGTAATTAAATAGGATCCATTTTGAATAGAAAAAACTGTTGAGGCAACCACACCCAAGTGGGAGGTGCAGAGAGATTTGAAATGAACTGGCTTTGAATCCGGAAGAAACAAGGGCAAGCTAAACATGACTGGGTTTACGTACCTCCCGAGTGAGGATGGTGCTTTAAGATTGTGTCAGGGGTTTTATATATTAACATTGATAATTTGCGAGATTTATTAGTCAAATTATCTGCTTATATACCCATTTATGGCACTATTATTTCCCAATTGTTGATAATAATATTTCATATTGCAATTGTTTTAATAAATGACTAAAGTTTATAAACTCTTTCTTCACACACACAAAACTGATTATTATTAATACATTAAGGGTTCGCGGTTATCAGTCCATATCTATTTTAGTGTATTCCTTTAGAGTTGACATTTGATTGCCTTATTTTAGAAAAAGATCTACCTTCTAATAGGGGCTTAAAATTCAATCAAAAAACAGTGTAATCAAAATCTATAGAAATATATATGTGGTGTGACAAAATTAATTGTGTTATAAAACCCGAAACGTGTATGTGACTAAGAAAAATTAAAATTGAAATAATTAATATATATATATATATATATAGTATATTATA
>JABUQX010044943.1:52500-60000 GCA_015478945.1 Trachelipus rathkii | reverse complement strand
AAAAAAATTTTATGTTTATACAACTAATATTATATCTATAATTAAAAACTATCTATTAGGTTTACTTACCATAGAATTACTTATTTCACATGCCCTATGTTATGGACAAGGAAGAGAATTTTTTTTACATAGTTTTTCATTCAAAAATAAAAAGTGCAACTGCCTTCATGTCGAGCTGTTAAAAATAGATACAAACTGGCGGGGAGAAAAGGAAAGGGGTATAAGTGGACAATGATAATGTGAAAAAAAAAATGTACTTACTATGATGCTTACTATACTATACTATACTATATAGTTAATAGTATATATAATATATAATATATATATATATATATATATATATATATATATATATATATTTAGTATATATTTATATACATATCAATATATATATATATATATATATATATATATTTGCTATATTAATTTAATTCTTGTCACTGCAGAAAGGTATTTCTCGATTCTTTTTGGCTAGTATCGCTATGGTCCGTATATAATGTATGGTGTCCCTACCCTTTGTGATTTATATATAATTATATTATTAATATAAATATATAATATATAATATATATATATATATATAAGATATATATATATATATATATATATATATATATATATTATATATATATACCTTGATGTATCGGCCCTGTTTGGCCTAGAGGAAATTAATCATCTTCAGATCACAGTCACCCATTGGTGGCGAGGTATGATATCACTTGCTGACTAGGATGAGTATTCCCGTCCTTTTCAACTTATACCGACGTGTGAATTGAAATTTGATTCTGTACCTGTTACCGTTTTTTTATGCTCAGTTGGAAAGATCAATGAATATCTGACATTCACTTGGGTTGTATATTCCCGAAATATACAGTTTCGCTCATCAAACCCTTGCACGTTGCTTGCAGAAAGCAAAATTCCTTCTCTATTGAGAAGAATGCATATATTATTTTATCTGTTGCGATATAACAAGATTTTGGTTCCAGGCACAGTAATTTTTTTTCTCTCATCCTGGAATCTAACAACTCATCATTTTCTTTTTAAACTTGTCCTAATTAGCTCTCCAACTCGTGTAGACTAAAAAGTTTTGCAACTGATGACGGGACTTCGAAATACCCATCATTTTGCTCACAAATTCTTTCTCTGTCAGTAGCTGATTAATCCTACTCTTGAGAGAGCTCCTGAAGATGGACCTGTGATGAGACACGTATTTTACGTGAATGTGCAACAGGCCGTTTAGCTGGGTCTATGTCTGGATACGTCCGTTGATGCCCTTATATTCAACAAAAAAAAAAAAAAAAAAAAACAGTTACTGTTGTTTTCTCTCCATACATACCATTTTTAGACCAAATTTCAGGCCACCTTCTTTTCCTGTTGGGGTCGGCACAGATACTCTTACACGGATATCCACATAACATTGAGTGCCCATGACATATTTGATCTCTAGCTGTACTTTGAAATAAGCAAAATAAGCTCTTCTTACAAAATCAGTAATAGTTTTTCTGTTCACAGAACGTATACTCTCATCAAATGAAACAAAACACTAGAAAATGATTTAACCTTTTTTTTTTTTGTGATGAAGCAATGTCCAAACACCTGTAAATAGAAAAAGAATACGTTAGTATAATACACATGCAAAACAGCTCCATCAGTAAAATCATAATTTCAATTAAACTATGAAGATGCATTTAGAATTACTAGAACCTCATAATAGTAGTAGTAATGATGTACATCTCAAAAAAATTATGGATGGTGCTTCCTGACATGGAATAAAATTATACAGAATCAGGTCGAAAATCTCACACACCATGAAAAACATTTTATTCTTCTTCCGTGTTATCAATAAACGTTTAGGTAAATTTCTGTTGAAATGTCTTTCCATTATTTAAAGCTATTAGTTTTCTAGGATTTTTAGAAAAATCGTTTATTATTGATGATCCCATTTTTTTGCTCTGTTCAAACCATTTGATGTTTAAAGATTAATAATATAAGTTCCTCTGACTTATTTGTAGAATCAACTAGAAGATAAACTATGAGACAGTGATTTAGCCTAAGACGTTGTGGAATATGCTAACACGTCAGTTTTTCATTTCCTAAAACACTGGAGGTGGAACTCTTCCTTAATAAACATTTAGCCTTTATTTCATAAAAAATCAACAAGAATATGTTTTAAAATGAATGCGTGTTCTTTAAGTTTGGGAAAATAATTTAGTTAATAATAACAAAATCGTCCTCTCATTGAGCAGGCTTTATCAGAAAGTTAAAACTCGGTGGAAAGCTGTTAACAATTCATTAAGGAGTACAGAGAATTTCAGCACAGATTCAATTATGGGAAAATTTTCTGTTTCAGGCAACAATTTTAAATTTTTCACTCTTTTGGAGTTACGCGGAACCAGGAGATTGTGATGAATTCGTTTAGAGTTAAAGTATATATTATAATAATATATAATATATATATATATATATTATATATATATATATATATATATATATATATATATTACATAATGTACATATATACTAAGTGTATTATATATATATATAATATATATATATATATATATAATATATACTATATATATATATATATATATATAACATAAAAAACAATTAAAACCACTTAAGAACTAAACTTGAAATCAAAATATAAAAATTAAACAGTAGTTTTAGTTTCAAGACTAGTACAACGTCTCCTCCTCAGAACTTTAATGGAAAAAAAAATGATTAATTTTTAATATTTTGATTCCTGATTTAGTTTTCTTTAGTGGTTTTAAATTGTTTCTTTACATTTTAAGAGTTTGAGCTGTTTTAAAAACTCTCTAAAGATTTTGCATATATATTAATATATATATATATAATATATATATATTATACTATTTATATTATATAATATATATAAATATATATATTATATATATATATTATATTATTATATATTATAATATATATTTTATATATATATATATATATTTATTTGTGATGGGACGATTAATCGTCATCGGCAATTTTTGCCGAATTATTTTGCCGATTAATTAAACAAATATTAAAGTTTAAAATATATTAAAAAACTTCATAATATATATATATATATATATATCTATATATATATATATATTACTATATTATATATATTATATTATATATATATATACTATTATATATATATATATATATATTATATATATATATATATATGATATATTACTACTACTACTATGTATGTATGACTTTCCAGTGCCTAATGGTTCGGCCTTCTGTTCTTGCTCATATCCACACTCATCCTCCAGTCAACATCTTAGAGACACCATCTTTTATCCACAGATCATATACACACATTACTTATATCCACACCCCTCTTCTACCCATCTTACAGACATCCCTATCCCTAATATCCCTATGTGTGGGGGAGAAAAAAATGCCACATCGTATGTCCTGCGTTTCGTAGTAGAAGGCAACTAATTGATGGTGGTAGTTGTTGGCTGCCCACACCACTATCTTTTGCCAGGGAATGGTTAATGCTATGACTCAGAGAAGTCGAGATCGCCCGTAAGCGGATTCTATCTTCGGCGAAAATGTATGCATCGTATGGGTACATGAAAGGTCAGAGGAATAAATGTTGAGGACAAGAGGAGAGAGGTGATGGATGTAATTTAGAAAGGCAAATTTTATTTGCTAGCTGTGACTGAAACAAAGATGGAATTAAACGGTGAAAATGAGTGGGTGTGGTGTGAAATGTGTTTTTGTTGGTGTGGAAAGAAATGAGTGTGATTATTAAGACTACAATTTGGTATAAGTGAGTGCTGCTAAAAAAACATTGAGTTATATGTCTGTTGAGTGCTTAGAATTCTAAAAGGTTAAATTTAAGTTTGAAGGTCAAGGTATGTGTGGTATGTGACATATGGTCCATCTGAGGGTAATGTTGAAGAGTGCGATTTTCTGAGATAATCTGAATTATGTTTTGAATCGATGGAGTGAGTAGCGGATTTAGTTAATTTGCCCCGTATCTTCCCCCCTGAGGACTTTTTTTTTACAGTTGTCACCACCACTCACAGTCAGAGCCCTATTCAAAGAGGTATAGTATCTCAAAGTTCACCTTTAGCCCAAATTACCAGATTGAGCACAGATTGAGGCTTTAAAGTGAGGGAGATTAAATTCAGACAGGGACATGCAGAAGATGCGAAGAGAATTCCACAGACCAGAGGTGGCAGGAAAGAAGTGAAGCACCACACCGAACTAGCCTGGAGTTACCAATATCAAACACAAAACTTCGTGCGCAGATACAGCATCCTTTGTGCTACGAGGGCTTCGTAAAGGTGGTGTACGCAAATGATAAGTTCCCTCGAGCACTTTGCCGGCTGGGGTGCCTATAGAATAGAGATAAAAGCACCAACCAGAACAGTTTATAAACCTTTTGGCCTTGACTGAGACAATATGCCAAAAGCCGGGTGAAACGCAGGCCCCCCCCCCTCAGATATGAGAGCAGTACTCAATACAAGGGCGGATGAGACCCTGTATAGCTGGAGCAATGAGGAAAGAGAAAAAAAGTCTCGCAGCCTAAGCAGAACTCCCAGTTTCTTTTGAGGCCGCCCCTTAGCAAACCGTTTGTGACATGAGTTTCCAAGAATTTTTGTTTATTTAAGGCCAAATATGTTTATATATTGTCAACAGGAGAGACGAGGAACCGTCGAAAGAGATAGGAAAGTTAGATTGCGTTTTAGAGAAGGAGATTGCAGAAGTGTGTTTTTAAAGAATTGAATCACAAAGTTGAGCGACGCCCATCCGAAATTCTATCCAGATCAGCAGAATAGAATAGGAAAGATTAAGACGAGAGGAAATTCTAGAAGTAAAAGAATAAGCAGAACTGAAATGAAGTTGAAGAATGAAGGGTCGACTCATCATCCGTATATGAGTGGATAGAGTTAGATGTGCAGGGAGAAGATCATTAATGGAAAATAGGAATAAAGTAGGAGATAAGACAGGAACCCTGAGGAAACACCCTTATTGACAGAAAAAGAAGAAGTCGCCCCATTAACAAAAGCGATATTTTGAGAATTTGAAAGAAAGCTAGACATTAATTAAGCAAAGATGAAAGAGGAACCCAAGGAGGAAGCTTGGAGAGCAGTGACGCGTGCCATACTCGGTCAAATTCTTTGAGATATGTCAATCGCCACCACGCAATTCTCCCCGTAGCTCCTAAGACTGAAAAACCATAAATCGGTTAGATAGGAAAGTATTTCGCCTGTAAAAACCTCTAGCGCTGAAAGCCTACTGGCTATCGGAAAGAAGGGAATGAGTTTCCAGATAATCTAAGAAGTGAAGAGTTGAGAAGGGTGTCAAAGATCTTATTAAATAAAATACAAGTGAGAAGCTATAGCGCGATAGTTTGGAGATCAGAGCGGGCTTCCTTATTCGGAATAGTTGGGACATGTGCGAAGCTTCCAACACTGAGGAAAGGCTAGATGAGACATAGGAGTATAGTTGAACGAGGCGGCGGATGTAGCACGGAAGCACACCATCCCTCAAAACTTTGGGAGGAATGCCATCTGGGCCACCCGTCTTCCTATCCTTCATAGATTTCAGGGCCTATGCACCCCATCAAATGTAATCACAGGCAAAGGTACATAGGACACCTGAGAGGAGAAGAAGGAGGGAAGAGAAATGCCAGAATCGTCTAGGGCTGAGTTAGAGGAAAATACGAGGCCGAAGAGATTGGCCTTTTCAGTTGAAGAATAAGCAACAGAACCATCAGAGGAAAGGAAGATTTACAGAAGTTGCTAAAGATGTTTGGCAAAGGCCAGAAAGATTTGTTAGAGAGAACCAAGAAGTTGAGCTGCACTTTCGTTTGATGAAAGCCCCCTTTGCTCTTCGAAGAGTATCCCCTGCAATGATTTCTAGTTGAATGAAAATTGGAGAGAGTGATTGGAGGAACGAGAATTTTTCCACCCTGATACGCACTGTCTCTTACGCACTGAATGGCCAGAGAACAAGCACGCTCGAACCATGGTTTATTGACGAGAGAAAGATTTAGTCGAAGAGAGAATGAAGTCCCATAAACGATTACAGCTCCCTCCTTAATGGCATATTTATTTATACATCCATCATTATTCCTAACTGAAGTAGCCATTTGCTATCATCTGCAAAACTTGTAAACCTTACATTTAAGTCCCTGGTAAATATTTTATACATATAAGAGGAACAGCCACTTGACCTAAGCAAATCGTTACGGACCACAAACAGGTCTCCTCATTTCCATTAATAAAATATTATTGATTATTATATTATTATTATTATTATTATTATTATTATTATTATTATATTATATTTATTTATATATTATTATTATTATTATTATATTAATAAGAGACTAAAGCAATCAAAAAATTTTGATCTCTTAAATAATTTTCGGAGGGTTGAACCCCTGACCCCCCTGTCTACAGCTTGTAATATATATATTATAATATTATATAATATATATATATATAATGTATATTATATATAATAATATATAATATATATATATATATATATATATATATATATATATATATATATATATATGATAATATCATATATATATATTATATATTATATATATATATATTAATTATATATATTATATATATATATAGTATATATATATATATATATATAATATATATATATATATATAAGAGAGAGAGGAGATATGAGAGAGAAAATTATTTGAAAATTTTTCAAATAACGGCATCGTCATCGGCAAAATTTACTATAATCGTCACCTAAATGGGGCAAATAAATTTTTTTTCCATTTTTAAAATATCAAATTTTCCACCTAAATTTATTTATAAATATTTTAGATTACTTAAAATTATTAAAATTTGTATAATAATAGTATACTTCTTTATAACATATAAATATATATATATATATATATAATATTACATATATATATATATATATAATATATATACTATATATATATATATATTATATATACATATATAATATATTTATATATATAATATCAACATTTTCAACTTATGTGTATTATAAACCTACCCAATTATTATGCGGTAGATAATTTTCATCAATAATGAACTGATATATAATAAAGGCAAATACTTACAAATGCTACATTTTATTGTTTTTATTATTATTTAATATGTGAATTTTGTACATAAGCCAGAGAGGTAGGTATAAAGTGCAAATGAGGCCAGAAATTGCCTCGCCTCACTCATCCTCGCTGCAAAGAGCGAGAAAGGGACTGGTTAGGATCATCAAGTGTGAAATTAAATGAAAAAAATACCATTAATTAAGCAGGCTCTTATTAGTCGTTGATCAAACTGTCTCATAAGGAATCACCCTCTCTCTTCTCTCTTCCGCATTGCACTTATGGCTTAGATGTGTTCTGCGCAAATATATTAATATATATATTATATATATATATATATTATATAATATATATAAGTATATTATATATATATATATATATATATATATATATTATATATATATATATAT
>JABUQX010044943.1:42500-47500 GCA_015478945.1 Trachelipus rathkii | reverse complement strand
TACGAGTTCTACAGGCTGGTTGTAACTTTTTTTATTCTTGGTTCCAGGGAGATGCTGTAAATGCTTGTTGCAGGGGGTGGTCGTTTGAGAGTTTTTACTGCGCAAAATTGCAGATTATTCATGTCGAGATGGGCATCATTTGAAGGATTTTTTGTTTCCGTTTTTGTAAAGTGATTAGATGGAAATAGAAGGTAGAGAGCCTGTTATTACTCTTAAAGCTCTGTTTTGCACGATCTCCAGTTTTGGATGTTGGTCCTCGAATTGTGGGTCCAACCGGGCGATACATAGTTTTTAAAATGGGACGGAGATATATTGAAGGACTATTGTAAGGGACTCTGTGTTTGGCCGAAATTAGTTCTGGTTAGAGCTTTCATCACATTCAGTTTATTTGTGACTTTAGAGGAGATGTTGTTTATGTTTGGTGTGAATGACGTGTGTTATGTGTGTGTATTGAAAGTTAGGCCAAGGATAGTGGGTTGCTTTACTAGGAGGGAGTCTGTTGTTAGAGAGGAATTGTTGAATAGGTGTTACTGTTTTTTGGCAAGTGTTAATATGTGATAGAGGAATTTTGGGCGGGAGCAGGGCTGTCATTTCTGTTTGTTAGTCAAGCCATTTTCCTGTTGCTTTTTATATATTGATATAGTTCTGGTTCTTGCTGAATATTTATGAGGGGCTTGAGCAGTGATTGTGAGGTCGTCCGCGTAACTATTGAATTTTACAGAGGGGGGACGTGGGTTGTGGTAAGTCATGCATAAAAAGATTAAATAATGGTGATAAGATCGCTCCCTAGAGGAATCTATTGTATTAATCTTGTATGTTGAAGAGGTTTACATCCCTGTATGAATCTAGTTGTTACGTTCCAGATAAAAAATGGTATTATTTTCTTGTCATTGATACTTCTTCCAGTGTTGAGTACTTTTCCTATTGACAGGTGAAGTGGGACTCTATCGAATGTCTTATTAATATCTATTGCTACTAGGAGAGTGCGGGAAGGTGGTAGGTTTTGTTAAAATCGGTGAGGATGTTTTATGTCAGATCGGTTAAAAGTGTGGTGGTGGAGATTTTTTTCTGAAACCGTGTTGTGTATTTAAGAGGGAAGATTCTCTTCAGGATCCGAGAACTTAAGATATTGTGGATAGTAATGAAAAGGTCTATATGAAGCTGGACTATTATGGGTGGTTTGTTAGATTTTAGTATGGGGATTATGTGTGCGTGTTTCCAAAAAAGTGGGATGGTGTGGGTTTGTCAAGCAATGTTGGATATTTGGTTTAGTACTCGATGATTTTAGTCCGAGATGTTTGAGGTGAATGTTGGAGATTTTTGTCTTGACCTTCAGCTTGTGAGTTTTTTGATGGGCGTTAATTAAGCCCTCGAGCGGAGTGAAAGAGGGGACTTTGGTTAATCTTTAATTTTTTTTTAAGCCGTTAGTTGTTTATCTATGGTGAGTGTTGTAGATTAATGGCTAATTTTTGTAGTAGTGTGACGATATAAGATTGCTTTGATTTTTTTAGGATTCAATTGTTTGTTTGCATATGGCTTCGTGGTGTTGGTGGGGGTGTGTTTGTGAAGTGTGGATTTTTTTTTTTTGGGGGGGGTATTTTTGTTGAATTGGGTCTTATATAAGTTTATGTGTTCGTGTTTGTACCGTGCCATTTTTTATAAAGTTTTATTTATTCTGTTGTTGTGTTAAGATTTGTTAATTTTAGATCTTCATATATATTATATATATATATATATATAATATATATATATATATATATATATATATATATATATACATGGTATATAATATATTATATATATATATAATATATTATATATATATATATTATATATATATATATATTATATATATATATATATTACAGTTTGATGATTTTAAAAGGAAATCGGTGTCGTCATCGTTATTTCGATGCTTCTTGATGTTCTCTACTGACGATGAGATTAGTCGCAAGTTTAGGTTAAGCCTTTCAATTCAATTTGTTAGTTCCACAATTTATTTCGATTGTGTACAGCGGAAAATGGGATCATATAAAGGGAGAACTTCATGAAGAAAGTAAAGAGCTTCAATTCATCTGGAATTCAATGGTTTGATTACATTACCAACCCGGTGTGAAGCATTTTGGATATCCTCAAATTTGAGAAACTTGTTTGCGGGTCTCTTAAAGGTGGATTTAAGTTAGTTCCATGTAGAGAAAAATTCTTGATTGGGATGTTAGAAAGCCCAAAGATCGTGTTTGTTGAAACTGAAATTAAAAATGAGCACCTTATATTGGATTGTGGTATTGCTTTCATTCTATAGGTATTGTTTTAATCTACATAAGCATATTGAACAGCTTGGGTTCTTTTTTTTTAATGCAGCTTTTAGTACGTACAACAATGATGGTAATATTTTAATCATTTTTTTTTTTTAGCAAAAGTAGACTTACTCAAATAGCACTTTTATTTTAATAATCGATTAAAGTTTTGTAGTTATATAATTATATGACATTTTTATAATGAAAATATTTTTTGGTTATTAATGATATGCAATATGTTAGATTTGGTGATACAATAATTTCTACTTTATAATAAATTTTACAATTTTAAAACGGAAAAATAGGTAAAGATTTGTAATTTTCCAATTAAATAGAAAAAATTCTTCGTAATTTAATTAACCTATTTTTAAAAATTATTTAGCTTATTAAAATTAATAAATAATAATATCAATGTTTTTTAGATAGCGGTATCAAATACCCCAAGTCTCATTAGTATATATAAAATGGCTATACTTGAAGCCTCAACGGTATCCGAGCAAATATTAATCAAAGATGCATAGTGGTAGATATTCGTATATACTCGGAAGCAATACCATTATGGCTTACTTTTTATATTACTCTGATTTGTCGCTTTATCATCTCCTTTAAAGAGAAATTGTGGAGCTTGCTTATATGACGCTATAAAAACATGGAAGGTAAAACTAAAAAATCTCTAATTGGGACTTTTCTGAGTCGTTGCTGCGAAAACTATCCCTGGCCGGAAAGCTTCTGTGTCGGGAAAAATTTGGGTCTTAATTGCTGATTAGATAAACAGTTTCACTACCTCTTTAAATAAATATATATTTCTTCTCGAATCCCTTCCTCTAAAATTGCTCTTGGTACAGATCTGAGGTTAAATTAGTGACCGGTCTGATGTCTTGCAAAGAATAAATATCAAGTAAATTCCTTTTGTAAAAATTGGGCTAACATTGCTAACCGTTATATCAACCACGTAATCGAATCTTGGATATTCCGCATTGTTTTTTTGAGAAATAAAGTCATTTAACTGATTTTCAGCACCACATATCAGCAATTTCGTCTTTGATAAAATTCATTTTGCATTCCTCATTGCATTTCAATGATTTCTTGAAAGTTGTAACTAGCAGACAACTTCGAAGGTAATTGGAGAAATGAAATCAAATATTTTATCGAAAATGTTTTAAATATTTGATATTTATAAAATGTAGGTAATATCATTCTTTGGATAACACGTTTACATTCAATTTATGTGACCAACTTTTCTTGAAATTGAACTGGTATTTCGTTCATAATTTCAAGAACCCAAGTAAGATATTTTAAACAATTATTTGTGTGCAATTCTCCTTTCCTATTTGTTTACTCCTTCACTTTCTAAAACTAGTTACTGTATTAGAAAGATTTACAAATCAGGCACACAATTGGATGCAGAAAGTGGTCAGACCGAAAAATTACTTATAAAGTCAGTCCAATATGCTATTGGAGTTATTTTTGCAGCCAGTTGGCGTCTGTGTTTTAACAATGTTTATAAGTATTTAAGACAAGCTACTATTAAATTGGCAAAACAAACCTTACACTTCCATCCAGGAATTTATGGCAAGAGAAAATTATTTCCGGCGGAGGGTTGAAATTATATATATATATATATATATATATATATATATATATATATATATATATATACTATATAACCCTATACTACTATATATATATATATATATATATATATATATATATATATATATATATATATATATATATACACTTGAATAAAATCAACATAAAATATATATCCATGAACATGCAGTTTATTAGCAAGCAGAAAAAGATTTTTAGGTAAAAAAATTCTTCTTAATCTCTTAACAGCAAAGTGATTAATAACTTCCTCCGTTTATATCGTGTAGCTATGATGAAGATTCATTAAAGCCAATTCTATCAGTCTTTCCCTCTTGTAGATTTTTTTTTAAATGTTTCAGAATAGAGACATATCTTTCTGGAGTGCACATTGTAAGCGAGATAGTTTCTAAAATCACCTCAACAAACCAATTGGCTGTAAAGTCAAATTTATTTGCAAAAGTCGTAAAAATTTTAATAACTATCGATGGAATAACGCTAAGATTGGTATGAATCTATGAACATCAAGAACTTGCTCTTTAACTGGTTTGAAAAATCATCAAGAAAAGGAATTGCAATTGCTCTGTTTCTTTTTATTTTACAATGATTCTGACACGTGACAATCTCATTTTTTTCTTTAACGGAAAGCAGAATTCTGTTGTAACTTCCAAAATGTGAAAATCTTTCAACAAACATAACATATTTCAATGTGTCAAGAGCAGTTGCTGTTATGATGAAGGAGACTGCACTGTATTGCATAATGGAAGAATGAAAGTTAAAGTTGACGTAAGAAACTCGCGATTGGAGTTTTAAAAGATTTTTGTTTTAAAGAAAATTCCAATAATATCTTGATCAAGCTCAGACCCTCTAAGTCTAAGACTTCAACAATTTCTTTTAAATATTCTCTAAATCGTAACAATTCATCGTAACTTTCCATCCACTTTGTTACGCATTTTGTGTTCGTTTTGTCCTTTTTGTTACTGGAAAATCTTTCCTATTTTCCTCTATTAAAATAATTGTCCTTGGCAACCTAAAATAGTGCCCATTGTGATTTAATGCAGGGCTGCGGGTGTAAAATAAATTTTCAACTCGACTCCGACTTCGACTCCTTAC
>JABUQX010044943.1:0-37500 GCA_015478945.1 Trachelipus rathkii | reverse complement strand
TATATATAACTATAAAAATATATATATATATATATATATATATATATATATATATATATATATATATATATATATATATATATATATATATATATATATATATATATATATATATAGAGGCGAATGGTGATTCATTGGATTTGGAAGTTGTATAACAAAACATTTATGGGGGTATAGTTCCGAGGATTGGAGGAGGTCAAGAATATTACCCACACATGAGTAGTAAAGAGGGAAAAAAATAACCACTGTAAGGATTATAGAGACGAATTTTATTATTGAGTGTTGCTAGGGAAGATATATGTTGAAGTATTTCGGTCGAATGAGTGAGAGAACTAATTTGGGGAAGAACAAGCCTTTGGCTTACACTCCTAACAGACAAGGCTTGTCTATTGAGCGAGGGCTAACGCCCTCGCATTGGAAGTAAAATTTATATATATATATATATATATATATATATATATATATATATATATATATATATATATAACATATAACTTAATTCTATATATATATCTATATATTATATATATAACTATATATAATGACCCTTTTTTTTAATATATACATATATATATATATATATATATATATATATATATATATATATATATATATATATATATATATATATATATATATATAAGAGAGTTATGCTTGTGTTCTTTGTGTGTTTTATATATATATATATATATATTCAACACTTATTGTGGACACAAAAAATAAATATTTACGTCGAAAATAAACTAAAAAATTAAATAAAATGAATTAAAAAATAGGAATGGGATCTGGAAGGAATATAGGGTAATTAATTTATTGAGTGTTGTAGGGAAGATATATGTTGATATTTTGGCGAAAGAGTGAAGAACTAATTTGGGGAAGAATAAGGTGCGTTTAGAAGTGGTAGAGGATGTGTGGATCAAATATGTACATTGAAACAAATGATTGGGATAATAAAGGAGGAGAAGAATAAATTGTATTAGGATTTATGGATTTGCAACAGGCATAAGATAGGTTAATAAGGAATCTATGGCAGGTGTTAGTGAATAGTGATATGGTGTTGGTGGTAAGCTTCTGAATAGAATCAAAAGTATGTATGACGATAGTGAAGCGTGTGTAAGAATAAATAGTTGAAAGTGATTATTTTAATATTAATAAAGTGGAGTGAGACAGGGATGTGGTATATCTCCTTGGATTCAATCTGTATATGGATGAGGAGTTATGAAAGAATTATAGGTAGTGGTGACAAGGAAGTAGAGTGATGGAGAATGGATGAGAGTGGAGGATTCCCTACCTTTTATATGAGGATGATTTTGGTTTTGTGTGGCAGATCTGAAGAGAGAGAGTTTGAGAGGACTAATAGAGAGATTTGGAAGGTAGGGTAAAGAAGGGTTTGAAAGTAAACATAGATAATAATAAGGTTATGGTTGTGAGTAATGACATCCCTCAGTGTGAAGTTATGTTAGATGGTGAAAGCAGCTGGAAAAAGTGTCTGAATTTAAATATTTAGGATATGTTGAATGAAAATGGAACGGATGATGCAGAGTGTAGTGAGAAAGTTTGTGAATAGCACTAAGGTGGCTGGTGCAGTTAAATCGTTGGTGGATGTAAAAGGGACTAAGTGTTGAGTGCGTTAGGGTCTTACGGAGGGAATGTTGTTACCCGTGTTAATGTATAGTAATGGGACTATGGTCTGGAATAAAGTATAGATCTAAATTACAATGTGTTCAGATGGACAATCTTAGTGGCGTGTTAAGGTGTGAAAAGAAATGATAAAATGAAGAATGAACGTATTATTAGAGAGTTGTTTGGTGTGGGGATTGGGGTAAATGAGAGAATAAATGAATTTGGGATGGTTTGGTCATGGAAAGGATGGATGGCAGACGGTCAGTTAAACGGATGTATAGTGGTAAGTGTGTTGGGAGTCGACCGGATGGGAGACAGAAGAAAAAAGTGGAATGAGTCAGAAGGAATGCTTGGAAGAGAGAAATGTGAGTTTGGCAGAGGCAGAGAAGAAGGTGCCTAACAGGAGTGAATGGTGGGTTTTGTGAGGGAGATATGGTTGTAGCCCACCTGGGGCAAGGAATGAACCCACACATTGACGAGATGTTAAGGGTCAATCGCGGTCCCGTGAAGCTCTAGGGGGGACTTTCTGACTGCGTGAGAGTTCTCACCTAGTGGTATAAAGGGCGGTAAGGCTGGGCTTTCTTTTTCTACTTGCTTCATATTCTTCTACTTATTTTTATGTTTTCCAGTATATGTTACGCACCTTGCCTCCAGTCTTGGGGAGATAAGAAGGGTGGTGATGATGATGATAATGATGATGATAGTCATGATGATATATATATATATATATATATATATAATTGAAATATATATATAAATACAAAAATAAAAATAAATTCTATTTTTAAAATGACATAGATAAATATATATATATATATACCATATATATATATATGCAAGAAGTTTTCATAAAGTACTTGTACTTGATACCATGTACTTAAATAAATACAAAAATATAGTTTATTTTTTGTATTAATTGTAATTGTACTTGAACTTGTACTGAGGTACTAGTGTACTTGTACAAGTACTTCAGTACAATGTACTTGAACCCAACCCTTATATATATATGTATACCATATATATATATATATATCTTTCTATATATATATATATATATATATATACTACTATATTTATATATATATATATATATATATATGTAAGTAGCAAAGATTCTTAAAGCGAACTAACTCGAGATACGTCTTTCCTAATTCATTCCACGTTTTATTAGATCTCAAAGCCGAGACCAATTCCCATCACTTACCTCTATCCATTTTTTTAACTACGCCCAATTAAATTCACTCATTTCCATTTTGTCAAACCATCTACTAAACTCATTTATTCTCATTCATATTCTTACACCACACAGCTCCATAACATGCTCATTCATTATATTATAGTAATTCTTTTCATCTAACACGCCCCTGAGAGATTATCCATATGACCAGACTGCACCTTTCATATATACCTCTTATATATATATATATATATATATATATATATATATATATATATATATATATATATATATATATATATATATATATATCATATAATATATATATTTATATATATATATATATATATATATATATATATATATATATATACATATATATATATATTTATACATATATATGATACTATATTATCATGGAAATTAATGTTAAACGTTATAATTAAGTAATATTAATATACAATATATTTCGTAATTTGCACTCACTACACTTTTTACTGTTCTAACATTATCAAGGTTTGTTCTGTACTGCAGATTAAAATAATGAACGGTGAACAAAGTATTTGGGCGCCGTTGTCCTAAATGGAAAGTTAGAGAAAAGAAATTGAAAAGGATTACTTATTAAGTGAATCATTTCAAAATTTTAAACTAACGAACTTTCTTCCTGAAGCAAATTTAGAGACACTCTTGAACTACTATGAAGTGAAAATAAAAGGAGTTTTCCCTACCCTTACATTACTTTAATTAAAAAATTGAGGTCTGCTTAGAATAGTTGTCTCCGTTACGCACAAAGCTAAGGCCGCCCATTTGTCTTCCCTTGCAAATATATGAACCAGGAGTTCCGATCTAAGATTTTGACAACCAAGAATACCAACATTGGATTAACTCGAATGAAGAAAGTACAAAAAGCAGTCGTTTCCTTGATAATTTAAAAAAAGGGTTATAGAACGTTGATCCTGCACTTGTCGGTCAGAAGGAAGCTGAACAACATTGGTAGGGAAAAGAATTTGATTGTATAGTAGAAGTTGTAAAAGCTTTTTTTAGCCAGGTATGTGGTCTTTTTTCCGTACAAGTGATCAAACTGTCAGCTCCACAGAATATTTTAATTACCTCCAACTATTGTAGCTGTTTGCCAATTTGTGATACTATCTAAACTTTCAAAGGAAAAATTCAGGGAACTATAGAAAAAGTAGAGACACATTACGCGCTTCTAAGACCTATCAGGAAATTCTCGGACACATTCTACATTTGTTGGTGGGCTGCTAATAGATCTATATCCAGCCTTTCAACTTATATAGGCCTTTAAATTTTAATATTTTTAGGATTTTAAATGTTATGCAATTTTTTCGCTGCAAATTCAGGAACATAGCCTACTGGAGGGTAACATTCTAATATAGTCTTATATATTTCATCTATAATAAATAGATTGTTTAAATATTTTTACTTTATATACAAAATATATAATATTAAATAAAATAATAATCAATATTATTAAGTATACTGAAAATCAATAGCTATCTTGGATATAACACGATATTATTGTTTTATTATATATATATATATATTATTATATATATATTATATATAGGGGATAAATTTGACATACCGGGTTTTTGGTTATTTTATTAAAGAGTATGAGGTTATTTTATTTAAAAATTATATTTTATTATATTAATATATTAATATATAATTTTAGATAATTTATTATATTAATAATTAAATATTTAAATATTATTTAATTAATTAAAAAATATTTTATTATTATAATTCTATTATATATATTAATATTATAAATGTTTGATATTGTTTGACTTTAATATTTATTTAAATTATAATATATTATATAATAATATTATATTTATATGATATTAATATATATATTATATATATATATATATATAATATTATCTATCATATTATAGATATATAATGAGAGAGAGACGAGTAATGAGAGAGAGGAGAGAGAGAGAGAGGCGCATAAGCAACTAAATTGCAATGACTGATAATAATTAATTTAATGACTAAATCAATTTTAGTCTAACAATTTCTCCTTTCAAACATATTTTGAGCTTTAAGGTGATTAAATTACTAAGCATTTCATCGGGCAGTTTAGGTTATAGGTTATGTTACTCATAAATATATATATAACCATATATATATATTATAGTACTTTATAGTCAATATTTTTATTATACTAATGTGAGAAGTAGTCTAGTCATCGAATATTCTCCTTACTCCTTTTACCCATTTATTAATCTAACCTTACCCAGTCAACTACACTCCATCAATTAAAGATTATTCCTTTACACATTTATCTTTTTTCTAATTGTCAGAATCATTGCTATAACTCATCTTAATCCTCTCTTTATAATATTTTTCACTCTGACTCATCATAAATTTGCAATGACGGCGAGTTCTTCCTCCATCTTACTGTGTATCATTATTGTATCTAGTTAGTTTAGTTGACAGCTCTTTCACTCACTGCTGGAGTAGAGCTCTTCTGACACTATATACCTTCCCAATTACACATGTAGATATACATCTATCTTATCTATTCATTATCTTTTAACCCAGACTTAAGCTGATTAATTTGACTGCATATCTTGCACAGAAAACTAGGAATTTTGAGTTGCATTTTGTCATCATAATTATGGGACTACGTTGTATCTGATAATAGTAAAAAAATGATTATACAAGTAATCGGAAAAGTAAGTTTGCCCCAGGAGCTAATTCTTATGCAATATTGTTTAATAGTAATTGTAGTATAAAACACAAGGAGAACAAAATTTTAAATTATTCTTTCTCTATTTCTCGACATATTTGACATACACATGATCATGCACACTCAGAAGAGACTAATGGTTCATATAATATATACACAACACATATTCACACACACAAGGTTCACACATACAATGCATTTGAACACAATATATAGTATTATATATATATATATACCGATATTCGATATACTATTTATATACGCCACTACAACAATATCGAGGAATACTCTACGATTGTATTTTAGTCATGCGAGATTGCTTATAAAGTAAATAAATAGAAGAATTGAGCTATTGAACTGAACAATCAAATTTACTATGTCAGACAGCCGAGAGCTCAGTCTGTGAACGCTTTTTCTGTTTATTAATATTTGAAGTTTAACAGGCGATCATATTATAATCTTACATGAATGGAAACTAACCTTTTATCATCCTCATTCGTCTGTTTCTATATATTCTTTATCTAATTAGACGTTTACCTTTGTCTAACACGTAAAAAGCTCTTTTCTTTATCAACACATATTGAGTGCAATACAGCTCCCCTTATCCTTGATCATTCATACATTTACTCCTCTCTCATTTTGAAATTTTTTTATTATTATATTATGTGGTGAATGCTCCTCTCTACTCCTTTCTTCTTCTCTCTTATCAATTGAATAATTTTTTTGGCTAAGCAATAGTGTAATTCTCCTCTCTCACGTCTCTCTCTCTCTCTCTTTCTCTCTGCTCCTGTTATACTCTCTCCATCCTTCTTTCTCTCCAATACACTGTTCATTTACTTTCTTCTCGTCTTACATCAACTCCTCATCTTTTATTTCTAATATTGTTCTCTCATCTCTCACACACACACCTTTACAACGAGGGTACATCCTACTCTATTTATTTTGACACGGGGACAGGCTTGCCACAAACTCAACTCTTTTACATTGTTTTTTTTTAATTTTCTCGCTTCTTCTAACAGAGGTGGATCCAGACAGTTGAATTGGAAAACTTTTCCCTCTTTCTCTCTCGGTCAATCATATAGGGAATAATAAAAAATCTTCCATCACTGGTACGACTATCTACTTACTACTACTTTAGCGGTGAATATTACTCACTACATTAAATAGCAACTTCTATATAATGATTCAATGAATATGTCTATATTCTATTATTTGGGAAATAACATTGATACATTGGAAATAATAATTAGATATTAAAAGTAAGTATAAATACTCTATTGTTCATCCAATATTTATAAAATATAATTTTAACACAAAAATTTAAAGATATAAATAATAATAAAAATATAATAAATAATAATTAATTATTATAAATAATATAAAAAATAATTATAATAAATAATAATTATAAATAATAATAATATATTAATAATAAATTAAATAAAATATAATAAATTATAATATTTTCTATGATAATCAAATATAAATATAATATATTTATTAAATATTATATTATAATTCATGATTACTAAAGATAAGAAAATTAATAATAATTTAAAATAATTAAATGTAATAATATATTAAATAAATAATTAAATAATAATAATAATATCAATTTATAAATATACAATATAATAATAATAATTATAATATTTGAATTAAATAAATAAATAATATAATCATAATAATAATAAATAATAATAATAATATTTAATATAAATATTTATAAAATAATTAATAAATAATAATAATAATAATAAATAATAATAATAATAATATAATGTCTTATATCATCTAGTTTAAGCCGCGGATGTACAATATTTTACTCTTATTAAAGTAGGAATTCAGAGGTAAAGTTTATTTTGAATAAAATTCTTCCCTCTATTTTTGATACTTATCATTATAATTTTCAAATGTTTTATCATATAATTATTCCATCGATTTACGAAGGGTTATGGACTGCTACAGTGTTTGGATTATTATTACTTAATGATATAAATAATTTTATAATCATTTGTAGGTAGGGTATTATTTATGTATTATTATGTAGTTAGGATCTCATTATTACACTCTAATTAATTATTATTATTATTATTAACTTATCTATTTCTTCTCACTTATTATTTTTTATTTGTTCATTTCTTTATCTGCGTTTATTACTTTATTGTACTTATTATACTGCTATAATGTATTATTATTAATTCTTTAATAATTATTACTGTATTATTATTTTTTATTATTATTTATATATAGTTAGGTATAGTTATTAATATCTCTCTGCCAAATGGTATATTGGGTATTCTATTATTATTAATTATTATTTATTATTATTTTTATTCATTTTTTTTATTTCAGTCTGGATTCATTATTATTATTATTATTACTGACTTGTGGATATAGAAGTTTGTAGCACAGAGAGGTAAACGAGAAATTTTTTTTTAATTACATCATGTTTTTCTTCATTTTATTTATATTATAATTATTAAATTTCCATATTTCACTCTTAGAAATCCTTCTGTATCGTTGTGTAGGATTCTCTAACATTATTCATTATAATTATTTATTTAATAATTAATTTCTTATCCGTTCACTTGTTTGCTTATTTTGTCGGAAAATTGAAGACGGAACACCGTATTGGTGGCGTTGGGGAGGGGGCTTTTCCAATCTGCTCTTAGAAGAGAGAGGGATGCGATTATTCTGTGAACACATACGGAGTTTATGCGCGTGAGGTAGAGAATACATAGTAATTAAAGTACTTTTATTTAATTTATTTGTCAACTTTTACGGTACAATAGCTATTAACGGGATCCTGTTTACTGGGCTAGGCTCCACTCTGGATAAAGGACTATAAATAAGGCATATTTGCCTCTTTCTTGGGCCTCTGGCAGCTGGAGGGCGGAATACGGAATTCTTTAGGTTCAGTATATATATATCACTCACTGAAGTTTTTTTTTCTTTATTTACCTATATATTTTTTATTATTTTGGAAATTGATTATTCACATAGTAGTACACCTGAGTACTATCCCGGGCTCAGCCTATATTAGGTCATCACTCAATATATTAATATATAACTACATACATTTGTAGTTTAATAGATGTTTAATCGTGTATTTAGGTGATTAAAATTTGGGATATAGGTGTATTAAGGATGGTTGACCACTTGTATAATATTAACCTACTATGATACTATATATATCATATATATGATATATATATATATACTATTTCGGACCTGAGACGAGGTTTTTTTACGTTCCCCTAGTGGTGATCCTCCACCGTGAAGTATATATGAGTGACTCACTCACCTATTATCCCCCTTTAATAAAATATTCATAAAGTTGTTCGTTAATATTTGGCTACATTAGAGAATATTCTCTATTGATGGAGAGTCAGTATTCAAAGGAGTGTTGTATACTAATTTCTTTGTTTACAGTTGATTATGGGAGACGTATGCGGGGGTTGGAGTAGGGAAGGAATGGTGATGGGGTGGCCGCCGAGGTGTGGCATCTTTCAGTTGGTTCGAGGAAAAGCTCTCGAGCGTGCGGCATCGCTGCGGACGCCGGTGGTGAGCGCGAGAAGGCGCTGAAGACGTTGGTCATCACTGTATAAGATCACCTATAATACGTTCATACAACTCAATGTTAATTGGGAATTGGTGAGTACTTGGTATCTTATGGGTTAGGTTCATTGATCCTTTTGTAGTATGGGCAGAAGGCGGGGAAAGTTTATATTCGAAAATGGTCATGGTAAGGTGGTTTTATTTAATACACAACATCTCCGTTATAGGTTGTCTTTTCGGGGACGATCGACGCCCATCTTTTTTATCGGTATTGTAGGAGAGTGGCCGTTTCCAGTTCTCGCAGTTAAGGGGACTTATAAAAGCACCATAAAGTAGATAAGTTATGTTATCACGTATTCGCCTCTAACAGGGGAAGCGTGATATTAAAACATGGGATAGGGACCCCATACGGATGGGAATGAGGCACACGATCACTGCGCAGGGCTGATAATCCAGGGAAAGGGTAATGAAAACGGCGGATAGAAGTTTCACTAACCCTGACATTTTCCCAGGGAAAGGAAAAGGAGATTGGGGTATAGTGGTAATCTGGAGATCTTATGTATACGTAGATTATCAAAATTCTCCAGCGGTGTGGTAATAAGCCAAACATCTTGGGAAAACACCCTGAGGTATGCTGCTTCCGTCGGGTTAGTGCTACCGTGGTGGTTTAATTATAAAATTTATTTTAGTGTAATGATACAATATTGGTGTCCTTTAAATTATTATATATGTATTATTTACGGGTTCTGTAAGTCAGAGGTGGGTACCACTTTCCTATATTATCCGCTCTCTTTTATATGTTATTTATACCGCTACGTCCGTCTACGAGCGGTGATACTACCAGACTGTAGTATGCGGACTACGATTGCGTGCGGTAGAGTCGTTCATGGAAATTAGCGGGTATACTTTGCACGTTTAGGTGATATACGGTGAATTACAAAAAATAGTTTTTCCGTATTCATTATTTTTTGTTAATCCGCTATTATATATATTTTTTTATAAAGTAAATATATTTAGGAAATATATAGTTAAGATTAACTTAATATAGCAATTATTTATTATTGGTTATAAAATTAGAGGAAATAATAATTATTTTATTTTAAGTTAAAACTAATTTTACTTTTCTTTAAATTTAAATTTTGCTTATTTAGAATTCATTTTATAATAAATTAAAATATTTAAGTAATAACTAATATAATTTTTAAAACTATACCCAATATAGATTTTATGTGAAAATTTAAACTTTTCCCTCTTTTCACACACGAGCCTATATCCTTATACATACTAACATCTATTATGAGACACTATTTTTCATAACTATATTCATGTATATACTATTGCTTATTAAATGAGAGAGATGTAACACGCACTGTGAGAAATGGCTTTACATCATTCCCTCTACTACAAATATTTAAACTCTCTCCTCTGTCTCCTCTCATTCTATTAACTTTAATTAATTATCGTCTCATTATTCATCTCATCACAATACTTACGCGTCCAATATCTATTAATCAATTACTGTGTCATATACCCGCAAATCTATTCTACTACATCATATTATCTCTCTCTCTCGTACTTATTTTTCAGAACAATCCTAGTACTTATATGTCTTGAGTAGTCATATTATAATAGTGTTATAGTCAGACTTAAGGGAGACTTTATATTTGAATTTTATTGAGATAGATAGTTAAATAGATTTAATTGGTCTTTCATTCTTTTGTGATATTATAGATAGATTTATATTTATATATAGATAGATAGATAGAATATGATAGAATATAGATTAAGTAATAGAATAGTAATATTAGAATAGATAATAGATAAGATAGCATAGATAGATATTGATAGAATTGTGGAGGAATGATGGGCAAATCTGCGCCTTATAGACGTAATATAGGATGGATGGAATGGAATATGGATTAAGATGGTTATGGATGGATGGTGGATGGGACCTGAGATCGCATATAATGGATGGGATGATTGGAATGTTGATGGGGAATGGTCACTTGCGCATGGCGACT
Source organism: Trachelipus rathkii (assembly GCA_015478945.1). Lineage (NCBI taxonomy): Eukaryota > Metazoa > Arthropoda > Malacostraca > Isopoda > Trachelipodidae > Trachelipus > Trachelipus rathkii. The sequence continues at coordinate 26,396 of JABUQX010044943.1, read as the reverse complement.
TTGTGCTTATGGAAATGTACAGTAGTGGTTGTGATGATTGGCTAGTGAAGAATAGTTCTGTTGATAGATAACGCATTAATAATTGTATAGTTATTATTTTGAATAAGAATTTCATGATTAGGTAGACTGTACGACAAAGTAGACTCAGAGATGGCGCACTCAGATAAGGATAGATAGTAGAATAGATATTGTCTTAGGATTAGATAGAAATAAGAATCTTTGGGTTGGGAATAAGATAAGGGGTAGCCAATAAGCATGAGTTGTACTTGGAGATATGAGAAGGAGATGAGACTAGACTAGGCGTAGGATGAGGTATGTCCAGGCACGAGGTCAAATGGCACTCGCATCTTATTTGCTTCTTTGCTCATATGGATTTAAATTTATGTTATTACATTAGTTGCTCTACTTAATTGAAATTTACCACTTAATTTTATTCTTTTGTGTGTCAATAACTTATTACTATGATAGATATCTGGATGGACACAATATCTAAATTATATTAAAATCTAATATTATTATTAAATATGATAGAAGGGGGTACAAATCTTGGGGGCGCAGTGAAAGCCATGACTAATATACTTATTTATGGATTACCTAATATCTCATTACCTGATATTATACTTAGACGATTCATTACCCTAGAAATTTGTACTTCAGTATGTTATTATCATTATAATAATCATTTTAACAATTTATGTACTTGAGTGATAACCAATTGGAGAATATTAACTTAGTTTTAAAGAAAATAAAAAAATAAGAGTAAACTAATCACATTACCTATTTAATTAATTATCCTTAGTGTCTAATCAACATCTGTTGAGTCTAACAAGACGTGGTAGATACCCCTGACGAGTGATCACGAGAATAACAGTTTATCATAAATACCCTAATTACCTATATTACTAAATGGAACAGTCTCAAGATAATTAAACGGTATTAAATATTGAAAGCCAATGGATTCACACTCACAAAATAAAGATATAAAACATAATACCATAAAATTATAAAATTCACTATGTGAAAGTCCTTTAGATACGAGTTCAAAAATCTTAAAGCCCTAAATTGAATGAAACCTTATATTTGGCACCAATATAAATGGAAAATACGGGTGGAATGAGTTAACTTCAAATTTCTTTCTCAAAGATCCCCGCCCTATGTCCCTCCCTAACACTTTTTAAACTAATACATAGACTAAAGTATTTAAGTATAGAATAAAGGTGATATATTAGCCGATAAATGAGATATATCTCCTCCCCAACGAAGAGTGGAGGCAACGATAAATCCCCCTAAACAAAGGAGGTTACATAATACTAGTACATAACTTAACTATACTATCACATTATACGTACTTTATTTTATTTTCTCAGCATAATTTCTCATTGGGAAGCTTTGGAATAAAAAAAGGAAGAAAAAAAAAATAAGCTACTAATACTACATATTGTATATTTATTTATATTATATTATATTATTAGACTTATTAATATTAATAATAAGATGATTATTGATATTGTAAACCATTATTTTCTGTGTATTTAATTTTCCTCATTCTATTATTATTATATATTAAATTTTGTTTCATATGTTGATAATATTAATTAAATAATTAATAAATTAAATTAATATAAAATAAGATTAAAAAAAAAATAATTAATTTTATTTTAAAAAACATAATAATATTAATAATCAAATGATATTTAATGTAAACCTAAGATAATTAAAAATACATTAAATTAAATCGGCAAAGTTAAATCTTGGGTGAAAATATGATCAAGAAATGATATTTTATAAAAGAACATTATAATTAAAAATTTGTAAGAAAGAACAGGTAATGTTAGCATGTGGCTTAGGAAAGGATTTTACAGTGATTTTTGTTTCGTAAATGATAGATAAAATGAATTAATTTAATACGACATAAGTAAATTTACAAGACATTATTAAACTTAAAATATAAAAATTAAAATTATCATGAAAATATCTTGAAATTTTAATTCACCGCAAAGTAGAGCTACAATAAATAAATAATAATTATAATAGGTACTAGTGTAATTATAAAAAAAAAATATATTTCAGAGCTTACTGGATTGTATATCGAGTATTTATTATATAATTAAACATGTTGTATCATAATTATGGAATAGAGAAGAGGAAATCATTATTGTTTCTTGTATGTCAATATACATTAACTACATACCAATCAGTAATATTTCTTGCAGATTGTGGATATAATATATGTTCTTATATTATCAAATAAATTGAGAAGAGGGGAGGGAGAAAGAATTACTCCGTGAATAAGGAAGTATTTAATACGTAATACATCAACGCAAATCTCATACATAATAAAAAAAATATACCCTTCACATAAGAATATTATACTAATTATAAAATTTCTACTGGAATAATTAGGCATAATTATAATAATTATATTTACAAAAATTATAATAAAAAAAATGATCAATATAATTGTAAATACTAAATCATTAACAATTAATAATATAAATTAATTAAATACAATATCGTATGTGTACCCTTTGAAGATTTAAACATAGAGGAAATAACTTTTTTTCCTTTAATTATTTGGTGAGAGGTACAACATTCAGGAAGATATGGAGTATATATTTTAAATCATAAATTGATAATGTGTTTATAAAAAAATAATAAAAAAATAAAAAAAGTGGATTTTTCATATACTTGATATCATAATCAATAAATCAGAATTAAATATTATAATCGTGGTTTGATGAGACATTTAATACATTGTGTACATGATTTAATTAATGATATATAATTTTTTTAGGAGTTAACTTATATACTAGAGATAATTAAATATAATTACAAAAATTAATAAATTGATATATATATGATTTTTGAGTAAACATAAAAATTATATGAAATATATATATTTCAAGATAAAAAAAACAAAAAAAATTAAAAAAAAAAACGTGTAAGGGGGCTAACCCCCTTACTATAATAATTAATTATGTATACCACCATTATAATGATAGAAATCTCTCGCTCTTCTATAAGTCATGTATATCGTTTGTAATTATGAGTGATGAGGGGGGGGGAAATAGTCCTTATACGTAACTTTTTATAATTTAGATTTTTAAATATGTAATAAAGTATTGCTACAAATTACGCTAAAAGCGATGCCTACGGAAAGGTTCCTTAAGGTTATAAAAGAATATCGTTGAATGAAATAAAGGGCTAGTATCTGTGATGTAGTCTTGTAGATTTAGAGTAAATGAGAAACACGCGTGAAAAGGGTGCCGGCAACGTAGCTAAAGCTACGGCACCTCACAAATTATAATTAATCAATTAATTCCTCTTTCGTATACTCTCCCTTATATATATATGATTTTAATATTATTTTTGTATACTTTATTTAAACTTTGCTGTAATATAAAACACCAAGTATTTATAATATTTATGTATAAAGATTTTAAGTTATAATAGAAGAAGGGGCAATTCTTGGCGCAGTGAAATGGTCTTTACATTATTATTTGAATATTATTTATACCTACCATAATTACTACTATATTGACGTAATCATCCTAGTAATTGTACTGTTTATTTATATCATATAAAAATCTATTGACTAAATATTGCTTGTGTGAATAACTCAATTGTAAATAGTTATAAACTCATATTTTAGAAAATAAATAAATAAAATAAGAAAGTTATTAATCAATGTTATTTATAAATAATTTCCTAAGCAAGAAAGACATCTTATTATAGGTACAATATTATCATATATATTATATAATATTATATATATATATATATATATAATTAATATATAAATATAAATTAATATATAATTATAATATATTATATTATATATATTATATTATTATACTATTACTATATATATTATTATTAAATATATATCTATATCTTATATATGTATATATAATTATTAATAGATATAGTATATATAACGAAAACTATCTTTAACTCTGCAATACTAGTGTCCTTATTATTGTGAATGGTATAACACTCTCATAATTTGCTCGACAAGCTGATTTATCCTTATTTGAATAAATAGTCATATGTTATTTATTTATGTTGTATTATATGCATAGATTTAGATTCCACATAGCCTGACATATTAGGCCTTACAGAAATTTTATAAATTAATTAATTTATGTATTATTACTAAATTCGAAAACATAAACTTTAATTTATAAAATGTTAAATTTATTATAATTTATAAAATATATACATATTAAAGCACACACTTATACTGAGCCTCTATATTCCAAAACTTAACTCAAGACAAATATATTAGATGGTTAAAATAATTTATGTTTCAACTCTGTCACCCAAAGAGAAAAACAGTTACAAACATTCAGTGTATAGGGATCATATTGATGGTCTTTTATTTAAGATTTAAGACCGAATTTGATTTTTCCAACCATGCATGAGCTTTTCCACAGGGGTGCATTTGATCTATGGAACAGCATATATAGAGAGATATAGTTAGGTAACCAGACTAGATTAATAGAATATTGATAGATAGAGAGAGATGGAGAGAGATAAAGACGACGAGAGAGAGAGAGATAGAGAGAAGAGAGAGAGAGATTAGTTAGTTTCTATCTTCCATTCAAGGGTGTACACGATATGTATTATAAGTGTCGGATTCAAAAATTCGTTTTTTTCCAAATTAATTTTTCGTACGATTTCAATGGGTGAGCGAAAGTTTTCGTAATCGCGAAATTTGCTTTTTATTAATTTCGCTCAAAAACCGCAAGGTATTTAATGTTTCATAACTTTATTCCTTATATTATTTATTAATATGAAATATGAAAATTCATGCCCGTTATCTATTTTAACAACTTATGCTTTCCAATTTAACTCTTCGTGGACAGATATAAAAGATATGATCCAAATGAAAATATTATTTATTTATTAATATATAATTATATTTTGTTTAATACTAAAGTTTTTGATTATTTTTATCTTTTAAATACATATTAGTTATTTAATAAGTTTCTTTTGTACAAGCTATCACATAAAATTCTAATAATTTATTTTAATTTACCCTCTACATTATTTATAAGAAGAAAATGTCTACCCTTAAAAACATTTAGAGGTTAGTTAGTAGCACTATTACTTCATTCAAAAGCAAACTTACTATTACTATTATTTATACCTCTAAATCTTATGTATACGCCCCTGATATTATATATTGTGTATTTTACTCAAAACAGGATAACTTATTTAATCAAATATAATATATTTATATATTATTATTAATATTATATATATAATTATTATTATATATATAATAATATATATATATTATTGATATATATATTATATTATATATATATTATAGTATTATATAATAATATTAATATATATAATTAATATATTTTATACATTAAATAAGCATAATGTCAAGCATATAAATGTAGCTAATTAGGGACAATCAACTTCACAGGACTTACGGGTGCTTATTCTCACTCACTTCCGGATTTTTTACCTTAACAAACTGTGGAACGGACAAACGATGACTACATTTTTATAATAGGGTGGATTAGGGTTGGGTATTCAATAATATATTTAAGAAGGGAGTGGGTCAGGAATATAATGATTATTTTAGGTTGAGGACCTATTTAAATTATGAAATAATATATATACTGGATTATGTGTGTGTATATATATATATAATAACACTATATATAAGCTAACTCACCTCTCACCAAGGGCAACCTTTATTTTCACTTTTATATCATAGACATATATATATATATAATTATATGAGTACACATCCTTATTTTTAAAACTTGAAACTCACAAAAACTATATATATATTGTAGAAAACAAATACAATCCAAACTCCTATTCCCTCTTCACTATTCACCTAGTTCTTGATCATGGCAGTCTCATGAATCTCTGTATATTCCATGCAGTGTAGAAATCTTAAGTTTTTAAAGATTATTTATAAGGTAAGTAATGATATTTATATTGAGAGGGATATGTAGCTCCCAAGTAGTGCTCTCTTATTATTATTCATATTTTGTCAAACTGCTATTAGAAGAAATATCAATGAAAACTATTTAAATAAAGATTAGATATTATATGATATTCTCTTTTGGCTCAATCCCATCTATTATTATAGATGAAATTGGTTTTGAAATATAAGTTTTTGAAATGCTAGAGATACGATATGGGTTGATTGGGTTAGATAAAATTAGTTTTATAAATTGTTATTTACTTTGTATTGTCAATTTGTTTTCTCTGATATATTATCAATAGATCCATATATAGATCTTGTAATTTTGATGAACACTCAATATTAATTATTTTTGGTAACGCCTGTATTTTAAGTGATTATATAAAAATTTTGCTATTATTTATTTTATACAGTATTTTCTTTGTTCTTCTCAAAAATATTTTACAGTCACATTATTACAGGAAGGGAGGAGACTATGGGACAGAACATTTATGTAGGGCGGATAGACTTTTCGCAGGAGTGAGAAATAGCAGAAGGAGGGTTTTTGATGGGTCGTGAGAATAATGATGGTAGGAGGAAGGTAATACGGCACAATAAAGTCGTGAGAGAATCTGTTTAGTTCCGCGTGGAAGTGTGGCATGGGGAAGAAGTTAATAGCTGAGCTGAAAAAGCGTGGTAGAGAACTAAGAATGCTCATAGGAGCAAATTATGAAAAAAACTCATGAGGGTATTGAATCACTTTCAGGCCGATTGATTAGATTTTCGAAAATAATAAGGTAGAACAAGACTATTCTAAAAGAGAATAAAATATTATGTTGATAAGAACTATTAGAGATAATTAATAATAAGGAAGAATTATAGAACATTATATATGAAGAATATATGAAGAGTTTTTGTTGGGTCATATAATCGCCATATTTAGGTAGTTTAAATAACTTTATATTCAGAAGTTATATACTATTTATTGTTTAGCACAAATTTGTTGTTCAGCCCTAGATTTAAAAGGCAATGATAAAGTTACCAGGTTGGAATAATTCAAAACTCAGACACCTATGAATCACCTACGCTTAATTAATCCTTCAGAGGTGGCTAGTCTCTAAGAGAGACATATTAGGATCGTTGGAATTTAGGAAATAAAGACATATATTTAGTTAAGGAATTAAAGAAAAAATTATATTTAACTAGAAAGAAATTTTTTATCAAAAGAATTATTACTAATAGGATTCACTACTAATAGCAGTATAAAATCAGTTAGAAAAGCTGAGAAAGATACTTAATAGACCATTCAAGAGACATATAGGCCAAAACTCTATTAGACCTCTAGCAGGTATATTTCCTGACCAGTTGTATCTTTGATCTAATAGTAAGGATTATTCAGAGAGTATAGTAAAACTTAATATGATTATGATTATACTCTAGAGAATGATGTTTAGATGGTTAGTTTTTTAGAGACAATTAGACCTAAAGAATATAAAGAGATAATAATAGGCAGGATAAATCAAGTATTCAAGAGGATAGAAGCACCATTATTGGAGAATACAATTTTAGGAGTGGCGTTGCGCACGAGCACCCACCGGAATTTTTGCGCCCCTTCACCTTGTTCACAATTCTATTATAGTTTCTATTAAAGGATTTTCGTCCAAACCCAAATGCGTCTCTTTAGACTAGAAACATCACGTATCAAGATTACATACCTAAAGCTAAACACTCTACTAAGTAAACGAAGTTACACAAACAGAGATCCCACCCTCACACCGAGCTACTCATCATAGGATGTGTGGTATCTACTGTCTCCCACGATTGACTTCAACCTCATGCTATTCTCTCTACGCTACACACAAAATATTCATGCTCGCTCTACTTCACCATACCACCGACACGCTCACTAAACTCAGGTACAATGCAACACAGCACCATTGGGCATCGGCCATCAACCTCAAACTACGGCAGTAAGACCATAAGTACCTAAGAGAGATATGGGGAAATATATGGAATCTATGATTAGTTAAAGTAGATATGGGATGAGGTCAAAATTCTCAAATTTATAAGATTAGAACACTTCAGGAGAATAAATTTTAGGTGAAAGTATAACGTAGAGTCATTTAGAAATAGAACACTTATAAAGGAGGGATGAAATTCCAAATTAGGATGTAAAGAAATTCAAAAAGAACCTGACGGACATCAATTGACTAGGAGCCACTAATTATGAAGTGTTCTCTTCATCATCCTGAGCAACATTACCATTTAGATTCTTTATACTTACCATTTATAACACCTTCTCTCTTATTTCGAAACCTTTTTCGAACCTTCCAAAATAGTTTACTTCATTCCCGATAGTTTTCGAATATTTTTCCACTCCAGCTTTATAAGAGATAGAAGAATATGGGAGTATAATTAGTAGTATAGGAGATAGAAGAATATCGGAGAATAATTAGTAGTATAAGAGATAGAAGAATATAGGAGAATAATTAGGAGTATAAGAGATGGAAACATATAGGAGCATAATTAGGAGTATAGGAGAATAATTAGTAGTATAAGAGATAAAAGAATATAGGAGAATAAGTAGGAATATAAGAGACCCTTTGGTAAACAATTATCCCATTTTTTTTTTAATTTAACCAAAAATTACGTTTTGAGTTTCTAGAGTTAGCTCTTAAATAAGACCGACGATCAAAGTTAGGCTAGTCTAAGCTATAAGCTAATTATAACTGTGCCACGCAGATGCACAAGTTTTCATTCATTCTAGTTATTTTCACGCAATATACACAGACTATTACGGAGTATTCCACATATTTTTCCTAAATAGAAAAACTTTATATATTGACCAGATACAATGATTAATCCTATTATAATGTGATCTTTGAGTTATTAAAATTTAAGCACATTAGGAAAGTTTGTAAATTGTAGTCCAAATATTACTTCACAATATTTCCATCATTTTCATATAATCAATCCATGCTTTAAGCGATTGCATCTGTTCGACGAATGACTTAACTGACCACAAAATGACCCATTGGTTTAGCTCGTAAAAGGTATTCCGATGTTACGGTCATAACTATGGTTTTAAGGTCTTTATTTGTAAAAGTAAACTTATGTTGTAGTGACCTCATTAAAACTTGACGAAAAACTCAGACAAATTGCTCTGACATGCATGCCTTCCCTCGAGACTCTGAAGACCAATAATATAACATTTCTCCCTTAAAAGATTCACGTCAGAAGGCAGGAATCAATATACATGAACAGTAAGGAGTCGATTTATTTATAATTTTTTAGACGTATTATATCATTTAATTTTATATAAATTTAGTGGGTATAACTCAAACTTAATTTTAGTCATTAGAATTTCAAGCTTAAAGCACAAGTTATATTACACGGAATTTATTCTCTCTATAACTTCGTTTAGATTTATAGAACACAGAGCAAAGATTAATACCAGCACGAGTGAAAACTGACAATACGGCAATTTTCCTTTTATATACTTACTTTCTCATTTAAAGGTCACTAACCCTGAAGCACATAAGAGAATATTATACAGAGAACCACCAGTAGATAAATTAACAGTGGCTATATAATATTTTTAAACAACTTTAGTTCATATATATATAAATAGTCAGTAAATTTAAGTCACGAGGTGGAGGAATTAAATATACAACGGTTATTTCTTTTTTCATTTTTATTATTTATTATAATAACATTTATAACTGTGTCATAATTTTCATTTTGGAAATACGCTGCTCTCCCTCTATAATACTTATATATATATTAACTTATATATATCATAATTTATAAAATATACTATTTGAAAATATACATAATAAAATACATTATATATTATTTATTTATTAAATTACTATATATATTATAAATTATATTATACTCATATAATTTCAGGGTATAAAGAACTATTTAAAGTAATCTCATATACAATAGTTATAAGTTATTTTATTATAATGATAATTAAATCTTCAATCACATACCTCTTTGATTGAGAAGCGTTTTCACTGTAAATGCATTTCAACATAACTCATAATATTCATAAATTTATTTACGGGGGCATTATTTCGATTCAATATACAGCCCATCATCTCTCATACAAAAGAATGAAAGTATGTAAATTTCATTTCAAGCTGGGATAGTCTTATTTAATGCCGTCCTGTTATGTTTATATTCGGGAAACCAAAATGTTTTTCGGTGATAAATATATATCATAGATTATATTTTAATACATACCATGTGCTATAAGGTATTAAGTATTACTCAATAGTCTGTCCTACATAGATTTAAGAATGCGATGATTTAATTCGTTTTTTAATTGTTAAGCATGCTGTAATATTTCATGATGTTCGAACTGATGATAAAATCAGACATCAGTATTTATTAAATAGAAAAAAATATCCTAGAATAGTCCTCAGTGAGAAAGAATAATTGCGTATCATTATATAAAAAACGACACATAATCTTTCACAAAATAAAATTTGTCAGAATAAGTTATTAATGAGGTAATTTTCAGCTCGTTTAACTTTAAATTTGATTCCTAAAGAAGTTTTAATTGGTGTCATTAATTATGAAATTAATTAAATTATAACTTTGGGGAATAAATACACACACACGACATCATTTTAATTTCACTTAACAGAAATCTCTTCTAAACTGGCATGCGAGTATGTCGACATATTTCAGATTTGAAAATCCATTTACATATTTTATATAACGTTCCTTTTGCCCAATAGCAACCATTGCTAGTATTTAGTATCTTCGCCTACTAACAATAATTTTCAAAAATTAGTTTATTAGGTTAAAATTTACTCTGATTCAGGTATAGTATCTTGACTAGATTAAAATTTTATTTTAATAAATGACAATACCTCGTTTGGAATAACGAAGCTCCTCGTGAAGATATCAACAAAAGGTGTAGAGATGCGAGGAGATGTCATCGGTAACAGCACAGCGAAAAATGTACTACCTTGACGCGGAGAGCCACTCTCAAGTTGGATAGATGCGTAAAACGACGGAACCTATGAATCGGTAATTGCAAGAGACCCAGGGTTCGTCCTTTAATGTTTCCTCCGGTATCCCGACACGAGATCAGTTAATTAATCTAAGAAAGTAAAGCAACGAGAATAAGTTCAGCCGCTACCTGAGAATCACGGGGGATATCGGATAACCCCGTGAAGGTGTGGTAACTCTATATACTAGTATTAATATTAATTATTATAATCTTGGGTAATTATGTTATTACTAACAACAACAACAACAATTAACAGTTAAGAATTAAAACATTCTTATGTGTTATGTGCTCAAAACGAATACAACACTGAAAACTATTACTATTAATAAAGGATAATATAAATTGGTTTATTTACACTAATTTGAACTACTAATCGAAACTAGTACTCAATAGAATGCACAACTAAAAAATAATAACTAAATGAAAACAATGGCTAAAACCTTAAAAAAATATACATATTTTACGCACTAAGTAAATAAACTTAATCTAACATTATAACAAAGGTTCCACACTTATAACTGACCTGTAAAAAATGATACTCAATGCAATGCGGTAACAAAACGCTGCCCTCAGTCCCACTTAACGTGGTCTATATCGCACTCATTATTGGTCTCAGTAACTTTTCTTTTTCATGCAGCTAATCAGGGAGCTAATTAATCCGGTGTTGGAGCTTCCACCACCCATGCGTATTGGGGAGATGTAACTAATCGCGGGCATCCACTGTATTTTATCTCATAAATGTTTAATCAGGAGTCTTGAGAAAATTGTGGAAAACCTCCTTATAATATTTAACTCGGTTATTTTTTCGATGATGGTTATATGGGTTACATTTAGGATTTATTTCATTAATTCACTATATAAAGGTAATAACTTTCGGATTTGGTTATGTACCACTAAATAATTCTGAGAAAAAAATTTTAGTAATATATTTATATACAGGGGTCTAGTTATGTTATAATAAGCTCATGATATATCAGAGGATCAAGGGATGCTTTTTGAAAATACTAGTAGTTATGGAGAATAATGTTAGACAAAAACACCTTATCGCACTTGCAATTATTATATATGAAAATAAATAATATATGTTATGAAAAATAGATAAAGATAGCTTATAATTCTTTTGTACAACTATCCTTTTATATTATTATATTAATATTAATGTTGTATTTAATGATTTTTAAAATAAAAACTGAGTAAATATTAATCTATAAATATAAAATTGTGTTTTTATCAAAGACCTAGTATATATATATGATATTAATATGATGTATTATAATATAAAATTCTTATCTAAATGCAGGTGAATTGGCATAACGTTACTATAGTTTATAGTTTATTAAATTTTTTTTTTTTATATATATATCATTGGATTTAATTATTCAGTGATTTAATATTATTTATCATCATAAATGATTAATATACATAGTATTGGTGCCTTGGGTATAAATATATGTAAATTTTATAAATTTGTCGAACTTTTTGGTAAAATATATTTATAATATCTCTTCTCTTTTTGTTGCTTTGGTTGATAATATAACATGTTATAGGGTCTTTAACGAGTGTACAATGAGGTATCGTCAATATATATTATAATTATAATATAATATAATAATAATTATATATTAAATAATATTATATATATATATATATAATAATATATATTATATATATATATAATATTAATATATATATATTATATTATATTATATAATATCTATATATCATCTATTATTATATATAATAATTATAAATATATTAAATATATATATATTACTAATTATATCTATTATATATATTATATATATATATATATTATATAATCTTAATATTATTATATTATATAATATAATATTTATATATTATTATGTATAGTATATAATATATATACTAGTTATATATAATATGTTATTTATATATATAATATATTATTATAATTATATATAATATATATATATATAATTATATTTATAAATTAATTAATCATTTTATAATATTATATTAATATTATTATTAAATATTTACATTATAATATAAATATATATTATACAATTATATTAATATATCTATATTATATATATTAATATATATATATTAAATATATAATACTTTATATATATATATAGTAATATATTATTATATATTAATATATATAAATATATATATAGTATAGATTTATATATATTTATAGTAATATATATAAAATTATGATTAATATTATTTAATAATATTATATTTATTAATTTATAATATAGTAGTAATTATAATTATTATTAAAATTAAATATTAATATATAATATATATTATTATATATATATATATATAATATACAATATAACTTTATAGTATATTATATATATAATTAAATTAGTCATATATTAATAATAATTATAATATCATATATATTATAATTATTTAATATATTAATATATTTATGCTATATAATATTATATATATTATAATATATATTAATATATATTATATTATATATTATATATTATTATAATATTTAATATTATAATAGTATTATATATATATATATATATATTATATATATTAATATATATAATTAAATTATACTTATAAAAGAATCTTATATACTTATATATTATATATTAATATATTATATAATATATTATCTGTATTATTATATTATATTTAATACTATATATTAATTATTAGAATTTTTAGATGAATCAGGTACTTACATAATATTAAATAAAATTCGGTAAATTACGATGTTCTAAGAGCTCCGCACCCAACTCTAACTGTTATTTAATAAATAATAATATAAATATATTTAAATTAATAATGAAATAATAATACTAATAATAATATATAATAATTAAATTTAATATATATAAATTAAAATAATAATAAATTTATAATTAATATATTTATAATATTAATTAATAATAAATAGAAATTAATATCAACAAATTATAATCATTAAAAAAATTAATAATAATATAATAATAAGTAATAATAATTTATTATATATTATTAAATAATAGTTTTATAATATAATAATATAAAATTTAATATAATATAATAATAATAATTAGAATTATGTAATAATAATAATAATTTATTAATTAATATAATAATATTCGGAAATAATTTTACATCAGTGGATGTGTAAAATCTCGGTTATTTAGATACATTTTAACTTAATGTAATATTAATTACACATTAAATAGACGCTTTATTAGATTCCTAATCTTTCATTTTCTACGAACTCCTTAATAAATAATATTCAGTTTACAAAAGCTAAGTGATTCTCTAGAAAATAATACACAACATTTGCACAGAAAATAATCGGATCCTCTTAGCGCCGCCCCTATCTCTGGGAGGACATATGATACTTATACGATATATATGATTAGTCACGCACTCTCTCTTTATTGGACTTTTAATGGCGAACTGTTTAGCTGGTTTTATAGCGTAGGATGTGGAAGTAAAATAACAAAAAGATTTTCTAAATATATATACAATGATACCTGTAGCTTCTATTAATCCAACTGTGATTTAATTCTACTATAAATCGATTTTTGCCCCCGGGAAAAGTCGATATCAAAATTATCATCGCACAACATTAAGCTAAAATACATTCTTTAATATGTCCGTACAGATAGGGAGTAAGCAAATAAGTTTAAAATGTCAGTACATATTTGTTAGTTAACATATGAAAATATCTACAAAACCAGAGCTAATACATATAAATTATTATTTCATTTTGGATTGGATTACCTTAATTCCTATAATATGGATTAATAAATTTAGGCATACATAATTATACGGAAATAATTAGGGACGGCAATAAAAACACATCAACTACATATAAACTTAATATTTCTTTATACAAAATAAAAATTAGACAGGTTATCACTATTATATATACGGCCGCTCAAGAGTTGATCAATTATCTACGGTAACATATAGGAGGGACTAAATCATGATAAATCTGTCAATTATATATAATAACTCTTATATTTAGCATGTTAAGCGGGTGGACGGGCTTCAACGGTGAGTCTCGAATTCTCAAATTAAACTGGACTATATAACAATTGATACCCCTGCCATCAATAATTATATAAATTTTCACTCACATGCATATACATTACTTAGCTCACTAGTAGTATATAATATACGAGTTCATATTAAATATATATATATATATATATCCGGTGATATTCTATTTGATAATCTATGATAATAACTACTTGATAAATTTAGTGTTCTACTATAATATACATATAATCAATGTGTGTACGTCTATGTAAGCATAGTTATATAAGTACTACTTAGTGATGTCTAATACTATGGCTATCAACCTTTTTAAAACTTAGTTTTCTCATTTGATACAGCAATACAACCATCATTATCATAATTTGCACAAGTCGTATTCCCTGCTATGCGAAGGACTGCGCACGAGAGAGATAGGAGGAGTGAGAGAAAGACGTAAGAGGAGATAGTAACGAGACACAGAAGATGAGTATGAATGCAAGAGAGAGTATGTAGAAAGCAAGCGCAGGGTAGTAGACGTAAGGAGATGTGAGACGATGAGAAAGTAGAGAAGGGAGAGTGAGAGAAGGGCGATGGAGTTAGAAGAGAAAGAGGAGAGAAGAGAGCAAGAGAAGCAGTGAAGACGCCGAGAGTCGAAGAGTAGAAGAGAACGTATGAGAGCAGATGTATGTAAGAAGGAGCATAGACGTTGCTTAAAATTTACCCATGTGATTGTCCGCCAGACAGGTAGAATCTCATAAACAGCAGGTCATACTCGTCCTATCAAAAGAGAGGTAACTTTTTAACTTACGAACTGCTTCCTTAACTTGCTCACCTGGTTTACAGGGTGGTAACTATAGTTTTCAGAGTATAATATTTCATTCGGCACTCGTTGTATTTTACATTAAAAGTAAGGACTCACGACTGACTTCTTTTTACCGACTTCTATAAAATATACAATATAAATATCTTAGCTAACTTATTTTATCAATACTTATTAGTGAAAACTTATTTAACACAATATATAAATAATTACTGATGATTTACACGAGTACTTCCACAATCTCCTGGAGGTCCTTAGAATGAATTCTTCTTTAGATATCTCAAATGATAGTTACATTACAAGGACAATAACTCTATATTACCTTTCACCCATATATATATTATACTCCGACACTTTCTTTTGCATGTTTCATAGTTGTGTTTATTCTTAACATTTCGTTACATATCTCACCACTCTAAAGTTAATGGGTAATAATACCAATACTTACAAAGTAAAAAATAAAAATTTTACCTGACCATAAGCCTATACTATCCAACCTCATTCTATTAACTTTTCACCATTTCTTCAACTTGTATACCTACATCTGTATACTCTTTTTCTCTTTCATACTTCCTTTCATATTCTTCCTCCACTGGTATCAAGTAATTCAATTTATTTGCTTTCCTTGTTCCTCCTACCTATTTTGCAAGAAAAAAATAACACAAAAGCTAATAATAAAAAATAATAATAAATATCTAAATATATAATTAATATTATAATAATATAATTAAGGTAAATATATATACATAATTAAATATAGATAACCTTACTATACTCTATTCTTTTGAAACTAAAAAACTCATATATAATATATATAATAATAAAAATAACCCTATCTAATTTTAATAGCACTCGTGTGTTGCAAGAGTACCACCTTTTAATTTTTTCACAATACTAAACATATACTACCGCTTAAACTAATTATACGCAAATAATAATATAATACGATAATTAAACAGTATAAAATGAACTATCCATATCATAATAATAATAATAATTAAACACATATGGTAATAATAATAATGGGTCCGTCCGACACTCACGGAAGCCACCAAATAATATAATTACGAAATCTGCTTTACTACATAATCGAATTTAACCTTAATAATTATATTACATGATTCAACCTTGGATATCTTATCATATATTTAAAACATAATTCGTGTGTAATTTACGATTTTAAACTCTTGAGAATTTTATCTCAATTATTTTTCGCTATTTAAACCCTTTATTTGGTTTTATGTTTATGTCTGTTTAGGCGAGAGAGCCGAAACTTACGTAAAAAAATAAAGATTTTTTCTAAATATAGATTATAGCTCAACTTCTCTGCGCTAACATCCAATCTTCTATACTATAACATTGCTTCGACACAAACTCATCATATCGTTAGACAATAAGCAAAAACATTCTTTATTACAAGACAAGTTAAACATACATTTTTACTAATCTCCATACAATTAAATATCCAATTCCTTAATTCATCAAAATGGATAACATCGCATACATAATCGAAATACTTCACTCCTTGCGGCCAATCATCAATACTCCAACTCACTATCTACTATCTCTCTAATCTTAAATTTTTCTCTTCTCTACATCTCAAATCTTCAATCATTCATTAGTTACTCGCTCGCTTCTCTATACGGAGTTTGCAAATGTGTTTTAAAATAGCTGGAAAAAGTAGGTTAAAAATATTATCCTAAGATATGTATATTAACCATTTTTATTAATTAACAGTTTACTCCGTCAGCTCAACGAGTTCAATCATAAACGAAGTTCCGTTTAAATCTACATAAATACCCTACTTTGCATCAATAATAATATTTCATATTTTAGCTTACATCTATATGACTTCAGTAACGAGTCTAATAATCCTATACCTCTATATATAGTAGAAAACTCCTATAGAATCCCCTTGGAAAACTTGAGATTATAATTATTTCTTATAATTTATATTTCAGATCAATTAATCAATCAGTGGCAATTTTACATAGTTATATAATTTATATACTCAATATACTTGATATGTCAATACTATTAGACTATCAACCTTTTTAAAAGCTTTTGAGTTCATACTATATGAAAAATAAATATAACTTATGAGAAAGATAGAATAAGAGTATTCCATGCCCTGCGAAAGACTCAAATGTTTAATTATATATTATACGAAATGTTATTATTGCTACGTCTTTAGAAGACAATATGACAGGGTTTGTTTTATACACTGTTCAGGCTGGTGAGGCTATCTAGTAATACCTTGTACAACAGACTTCAACTACAATGTAAGTTTGGCAGCATTAATACGTGAGAAAAACGAACTCTATAACATACATGTTACAGAATACTGTAGTCCGTTGAAGGCTATGAAGATTATCTCAGGGATGCAACTATTTCCAAACTCGATAAGTCAGAAATAATAACAGGTCAAATCTCGCTATCCCAATCTACAATAAAGAGTAGGTGATATAAACTTTATTCACTACTCCTTACGACACTGTCTATCTACCTTGCATACTGGTTTCTAAGCTAAGGTGTGGTCCAAATTGGTACATCATTCGCACTCGGCTTTCATTAAATAAGCTCAGACTGGTCCCCAGGCAAGTTCCTTAAAATAATAAATATCTGTCTTTTACCTATTTTCAACTTGGAAAACCTTTAAACAATACAACTGGTCATGGATACTCGTTTTGACTGTACCCATATCCATGGGACCCTTCTTCTTTGACTCTTACAATATCTGTACAACTCAGGACAAACTATTCCTCCCCATACTCGTACTACTATCATTTTTGGGCATTTTTCTTGTTGGGTTCTGTACCATTCGTACAGTTTAGTCTCCCCCCTCAAGTTTGTGGTAACACAAAACTTACAAAGCAAGAAAAAAGAAAATTGTATACCATGACCCAAACCTACCAACTCTCATTCTAGTAACTGATTCCCTGTCAGGACCGATCCATTTACGTCAGCGTGTTGTACTCGCTCTCGTCCTTTTCTTCTTCCTTCAGTTCCTGCTGTAGCTTTCACTTCCCTCAGTTAATTCTCGCTTTCCTTTTCCTCCCCCTTGCAATTTACAGTAAAAAAATAGCTACAAAAATAGAATATAATAATAATAGATAATCAATAATATATAATAACAAGTTATATAATAATACCGCAGTAGATGCTATCCTAATATTTAGAGGATAGTTTTTGTGCTTTATAAAAATAAACCCTATCTGAATATATAGCCCTTTTAACGAGTAGCATTCTTTTGCATTCATTTCTCAGCATCCGGGCTAAAGGCATTTAATAATAACGATATAAACATATAATGAATCATCAAAGAAAATAATACATGAAATAATAGAGACATAGTAATAAATAAATACGATGAGCTGGGTGCTCCGTTCCCGACACTCCTACGGAAGCACCACCTAATGAATAATGCGATTTTGCTTTCTCATAATCGAGATTTAAAAACCTTAACTAATCTAATCATCAACACTGTCGTGATTTTAATTAACATAACGTTTTCAACTTCTATAACGCATTCAACCTTAAACTCATATCGTTCAAACATGGATATTCAATCACTTAACTTCGAAGATCGATTTACGGCTGGAATCTCATTTTTCGGATTTAAAACCCTTTTGTTTATCTTTTTGTTTAAGGAGGAGAAATAACAATAAGGATTTTTCTTTAAATTATATATAATTACCTAATCATTTCTTTATACTTAAACATTCCGAACAAATTCAATATCATAGACAATTAGCAACATCTTTATTACAAGACAAGAATTTAAACAGTACAATCTTTACCTGCAATGAGCTCTCAACCCACATTAAGATGATGGCAATGTGTTTTAACGTGTATGTCTGAAAATTGGATGTGAGAACAAATGCATATACGCCTGTACAGAATCTGGTAATAAAGTGACGCCAATAATAATGTCACGGCACATCTCACTTACAATAATCTTCTAATTTCTTTTTACAAAAATAATGCTAATTCTTCAACAAGAGTTACCGCGCCTGACAGATCCAGAGTTGATATGCAATAAGACCCGGAACATAGACAAAATCATGCGAAATCCTGCAATAATAACCATTTTACGTTACCCGCGCGGCTCAACGTAGTCGAATCAAATAAACCTGGAACATTTTAACAATGGATACCCTGCACATTAATTTCAACATTAGCCCACGGCTGACGAGTTCATAAATATCACCGAGAAACTCATTGAATCCTGAAACCTGAATAAAAATTAGCTCCTAATCATAACACGTGTTTGCTGAACATAGTCATACACTGCTGTCAATACTTGGCTATCAACTCTTTTTAAACTTAGTTCTCTTGTAAGCAATAAACTACTTACTATTTGCACAAGTCATATTCCATGCCTGCGAAGACTCACAATGTTTAAATAGATATACGGACAGTTTATGCATCTTTAAACAAGCAGGTTTTACTTAATTCACAAATAAAGTTGGCAGCATTAAAAGGGAAAACAAAACTATACATCACTTACAAAAACTGTATCCTGTTTAAATTACTCGGCAGTATTTTCAAACCGTAAGTCAGTAAACAGTCAATCTCAGTTCCCATCCAAAAGAGGCAGTAACTTTTTCACCTTTACGAACTGCTTCTACTGCACTGGGTTTACAGGGTGGTTCCAAATTCGGTAACAATCATTCGCACTCGTGCCTTTCATTAAAATAAGCTCAGACTGGTCCCCAAGCTAACTTTCCCTTAAAAATAAAAATAAATCATCTGTCAATTAACGAACCTCAAATCACACCTTTAAACAAAAATAAACTTGGTCTAAATTTTTAACTTACCCTAACGATGGGACCTTCTTCTTTAGATCTGCTTAAATACTGTACAATCTCAGGAAACAAACTTTCCTCCCCATAACTCCGCACTACTTCAATTTTGGGCATTTCTAAGTTGGTTCTTACATTCGTTACAATATATATATATATGTATATATATTATTATATATATATATGCTATATAATATATATAATATACTTAACTAAATATATTTATATATATATATATATATATATATAGGTAGTTAGTGGTTATTAATATATATATATATATATATATATATATTGATAATTATTAATATATATATATAGTTATAGATAATATAATAATATATATATATATATTAATATATAAGTATATATATAATATATAATAATATCGGTAGTTAGTGTATATATATATTATTATATATATTATTATAGTTATATATATTATATATGATATATATATATATATATAATATATAAATAATATATATATAATATATATAATATATATATTATATATATTATGACCAAAATGTGAACATCATATATATAATATATATATATATTATAGTAATATATACTATATATATTTAATATAATATAATATTATATAATATAATTTATAGTATATATATTATATTATATTAATATATATATATTATAGTATATATATATATATAATAATATATATAATATATATATAAATATATTAATATATACAATATATATATATATATATATATAATATATATATATATATATATATATATATATTATATTATATATATATTATATATAACAGTATATATATATATAATATATATATAATATAATATATATATATATAATATAATTATATATATATTATTATATATATATTATAAATAATAATATATATATAATTTTATTATATATATGTTTATATATAATATATATATTATATATATTATTATTATAATAATAATATTTATAATATATATATAATATAGTATATATATAATATATATAATATATATATATATTTATATCTATATATATGTTTTATATATATATATGATATATTGGATATATATATTATATATAATATATATATATATATATATATAATATATATATATATATATATATAATATATATATATATTATATATATATATATATATATTATATATATAGATATATATATATATTAGGGGTGTACCGGAACTCAAATTTTCAGGGCGGAATTAGCCGGAATCCAAAAAAATTCCGGCGGAATTCCCGCCGGACCGGAAATTTCTAATGAACTTCCTCTTTAACTATAAAGAACTAATATAACTATAACTTTCAAATATAATTATTTTTTATATCTTATATATATATATATTATATATTAATATATAATAAATAATACTATATAATATATATATATATATATAATATATATAATACTATCATATATAATATATATAAATTAACAGATTTTGATAAAAGATTTTAATGTGAAGGAAAACATGATTTTGGTTTGTCACTAATAATAACCCACAAAATTATTTTAAAAAACCATTCATTCGAATAGCTTTTTTTTTTTTTAATGATGTTACAAATCTTTAATAGTGTATTTCAAAGTGCGCGCCGGCAATTAAAAAACTAGGTAGTGGTCTCCCAATATAGTTGGATGCCAACTAGGCTTGCGTGTGACATATAGAAAGTCATCACCGAAAGAGAATAATCTGGAAGTCAAAATTTGCGATAGTAAAAAGGGGAATCTGTTATTTCTGAACACTGGACACCCAAATAGCGAAGATGGAAGCCGTGAAACAAGTGAGTCTTGGAGGAAAATTTCTTCCAAAATCATACCTTGGCTAGAATTGTTCTAGCAAAATAATAATTTTAATTGCATTGGTAACGCAGCCACTCCACAATACTGAAGAGAAGGGACTCATAAAACTTGTTGCCCATCTTCAACAATATCTTATTTCTGGTAGAAAATATTTTTTGTAGAGAGATGATTTTACCAACTAATACAGCAAAAGTTGAGATCAACAGATGGAGAAGTTCTAAAGGCTGATGAAGATAATCATTTTACTTACAGAATCAGGGTTGGCACCCCAAAAACCCAAACTCACAAACCCACAAAACCAAGACCAAAACCCTAGCCCATACACCCAAAATTGGATTTTCCCTTTATTGGGCTTCAAGCCGGAAAGTCCAACATTAATTTGGGGGCGTGGTCAATAATGTTTGTTGTTAAGAATTGGGCTTTCGTAATCCAAATAACTGAAATGAAAAATTCAATGCACAAATTATACTGTTCAGCTAATACATATAAGCATATATGAAGTTGTAATGCTTGAAATCTGAGATGTACCTCAGATATATCAGATGAATCCTGAAAACAAGTTAGACCTTATCATGACAGCTTTTCTTGAGCTTACACCTCTCAAGATGAGCCCTTAACTCTTTTCTAGTTTTTCTGAAATAAGTGTTCTTCATGGCAATAGTTGCCCAAATTACTTGTTTGGATTCTTGTCATCAAAACAGTACTTCACATCAGTTCGCCTCGCTTTTTTGCCTCTCCCTGGACTGAGAACAGCGATATGTTTGACATTTTCAACTATCTTCTTTTAAAATGATGAATAACTTTTTAATTATATGATGTTATAGAGGTAAGCAGAGAAATTGATACTTATTGATTATTCTAGTTGAAATTTTATACAGTTGCTGAAAAGAAAAAATAGGGAGTAGGTATTAGAATTTTTTAGTCCGGATTTTCAAAAGAGCAAAAACCCAAGAATTATGTGTTTTGGTTCAAAAAACCCGTCGGGTTTTGCCAACCCTGCTTACACGATAGCCCAAATATTCAAAACGAGTCATGTTATTCTTTACCTTACTCACTGGCTTCCGAGCCAGTTTGAAAAAATTGGACTACTTGTATTTCCCATCTGCATCAATATAAAATATAGTAACGATATATATATTATATATATATATATATAATATATATATATAGATAATATTTAATTTATATAGTATATTATTATATACTATACTATAGCTATAATACATTATACAGGATTAACATTAATTAAATAGATATATATATATATATATATAATTATGAATTTTTGAAATTAAATTTGGGATGATAATTGTATCTTCTATCCATATTTTGAGATATTTTTGAGGAACGTTTTTCAAATAATACTGTAGGTATGTAATACACTGTTTATGAATACTACACTTTCTGACCATTATATTTGTCTAAAAGATGGGCAATGGGTTTATGTAAAATAAAATCTCCTTCCAGAACATTTTTATTATAAGCACTTAGTAATTCACGGTTCGCCAGATTTTCCAAAAATTCCGGCCGGACGCGGAACCGCGGAAAAATGTCAAAATTTGCCCCACGAATTCCGGTACACCTCTAATATATATTATATATTATTATATAGAAGTATTATTATTAATGATATATAATATATATCTATATATATATAAGTTAATATATATATATATAATAACTAATATATATATTTAGATAGTATATTAAATCTAATATAATAATAATATATATCTATTATATATATTAGCCGGTATATATTATAATATGAGAATCGGAGGTAACTATATCCCAGCTATGTTCTCTGAACTACAAGGATATTTCTCACACTAAGAACTATAAGGGTATTATGCCAATTGGTTCGGGCCTCCTACCTTTGATAACTGCTTTGGAGGAAGAGGAATGCTATGGTTGTCAACAATTAGACCAAATCGACTGAATTTTGAAGGCAGAGAAGGCAGTTAAATCGGAAGGTAGAGGAACTACGGTACTTGTGTCGAACAAAGGACACACAGCATCGCAGTGAAGTGGTTGGTCAATAAGCCTGTTCGTTTCATTATGCGGGTGTGGATCCCAGTAGGTAAAAATGCCGTAGATGGGACCTAAGTTAAGTATTCCTCAGCATATGTTGAACTCAAAGGATATTCCATGCAACCTAGAATAATAAGGTATTTATGACAATTGGTTCGCTTCCCTACCTTTGATAACCGCTTTGGAGGAAAGAGGAATTGTCGACAAGTCGACAATTAGACAAATCGACTGAATATTGCACGTATACGTAAGGAGAAAGTGAGAGCCAGTGAAGAGGAGATTAACGAAATTTGTGTCCGAACACAAAAAGATCAGACAGCATCGCAAAGTAAGGGGTAGAACAATAAGTCTGGTAAATGTTGTTTTCAAATTATGCGGGTGTGGTTCCAGTAGGTAAATGCGATGGGACGCTAAAAGAAATAAATATATCGAAATTGCAACTGCCCTTTGCCATCCAATGATACACATAAATATATGGGGGGCGTCGATTTGTCCGAAATAATAATTGAATTGTACAGGCAGATATTTAAATCAAGAGAAGTGTACAGTGGAGGATTTTTTCTTAACCTGCTGGACCGGAGAGGAGTAAAACGCCTGGCTGTATACCTAGCCGTCGTAAATTTAATAAGGGTAAGCTCTACCATTATGCAACTTAAGGTCAGCATAGCATCAATGGCACTGGATATGGTACCTGGACTGAGAAAAAGAGGAAGAATCTTCAAATATGATTCCAAATTCCTGGATATCTTTGGATGATACATTAGATACCGGCAAAAGGTCTGGTAAAGGCTTAGATGAGTTGGGTAAAGCGCATATTACATCAGATCGGGGTCAAGGCAAGACGGATAAACGCCTGTATGCACCCAAACAGAGGCACATTGCACCTAAAAACTAGTGGACATGAATTGCATAGCAACTCGACGCTATATCTTTGGTGTTTAACAAAGCGGAAAAAACTGTTATCGTTTGATACGGAAAAAAGTGTTCTCAACTTTGAGATGCGGCTTATGTTTTAGATATTCGGGAATGAATCGAACACTCGCTTTGAAGCCCTCCACCGCTTATGGTCTAATCCAATGATCGCTCACTGGGATTATTGCTTTATATTAATATGTAATATAATTATATTTTATTCGGGTACATTACGGTATTAATCTAATATAATGTATTATATCTATAATATAATTTTTTGTTACAGAGTAGTATAAGGTAAATTATACTTTTGTGCATAATCCTATATAATCAAACAGCTAAGTATATATAATAGTATATATTACTAGTTAATCATATATATTAATATTATATTATGTTATATATATATTATATATATATAATATATATATATATATATAAATAATATATCACTAATATTAATATCTTATATATAATTATATGTATATATATATTATATCCATATATATATATATATATATAATAAATATATAGCTAGTTATATTATATATATATATTATAATAATATATATCTTAATTAAATATTATATATATATAGTATATATATATATATATAATTAGTATAATTCAATTACTAAAGTCTAAATTTGATAAAAGGGGAATTGGGCAGGTTTATTTGTTATGGAGAATCTTAACGGCCGTGAGATGCCATTATTGCATACCTATTTTGGGGCATAGGGCATGAAAAAAATGATTAAATTATAAATACGGCTGAACTAAAGTGCATTGAATATTAAAAAAACAAAATTTTTTATTATAGAGCCGGAATCACTCATCGGCATCAAGGGTTTAATTTTACAATTGAGCAGTACAATATACAAAAATTTATCCATAACTTGTCTATATTCATACAGACCATGACATAACTGAAACATAAACAGAGAGTTTTTAACCAAACCATCAAATAAAATAAGTTCTTTGATAAAACCATAGTAAACTTGTAATAGTTTTATCTGATTTTAAAGGGCATAAAGTCAG
>JABUQX010044942.1:25000-44485 GCA_015478945.1 Trachelipus rathkii | reverse complement strand
TAGTATATATTAATATGTACTTTATGATTTCGTCCATCCACAATAAAAAGACCTAGATGTAAATTGTATTGCCACGCATTCTATTATTGCCAGCAAGAACTGTCATATCACGCCTTTCGATTAAAATTCAATTTAATTATTTTTATATTTATCTTTTCCGTGAAGTTTAAAAAGACTATAAATATAAATTTCAATGGAAATGGAAAACTATAAATAATAAGAATTTAAAATTGAAACTCTTTTCACTAAATAATAAAAATTTAAAAAAATAAAAAAATAAAAAAATTAAATAATCCGATATATCAGTCGGTTACTAGTAATATGCTTTCAAAATTGAAATATGCCAATGAATAAATTAACACTATTGCCTGACAAGTACGCTCAGATTTTGTTATGCAGCCTCCTGTATCTGTCTACAAAATTTTGTTTTTAAGACAGAGCCACAATCCGATTATCTAAAAAACCTACACAGCTCTACCGGGAAAAGGATATACAGCCTGGAATGCTGCGTTAAATTTTTATGTGGCCAATAAAAATGCTCTAAAAAAAAAAAAAATAAAAAACCATATCTCAAAAACTACAATAGCACTACTAGGAAATGATACATTTTGAATCCTGCGTAAATTTGTAGAATTTGAAAGTTGTAAAAAAAAAATTAATTAAAAAAAAATTTATTCTTACATAATTTTAATTTATAGGTAGAAAGCGTATTTAAACAATTGTATACGTTACTCGTTAAAATAAATAGACTTCTAGTCAAATTTTGTTTTTTTTCAACTAGGAATACCACAAGGGTATATATAATGACTATACAAAATAAGAACAAACATAAAGACCCTGTGAAAGATTACTGGAATTTAGAGTTGTACTTAATTATTAAAGGCTTTTAAAACTAATTAAAACAATTTAATGTGAAAGAACTGCTTTAAATATAAAATGAGAGGAGAGAATCTTACCCTAACGAATAAAGTGTGCAAAGAGGGGTCTTGGGACTGAATTCACCAAACAAGTTATGGTAGTACCGACTTATAGGAATAACTTGGAACAAACGTGGAATACACAGAACCGGGAGATGCAGGAGTTGGATGACATATCTATCGGGTCCATCTCATCGGCACCGATTGCTTCTTAAGAGTAGGATATAATTTACACTGGATAGATAGTGTAGCTAAATCCCCTCCCGCGACGAGCTCATCCGGAAACTCTCACCACCCCCGAAATTCATCTCTTTGGTATTTGGGTGTTGTGGCTTCCATCCGCCCCTTCCATCGTTAACAAGAGTAATTATAGGAAAACCAGTCCACCACTCTTCTGCTTCCCTCGACTGATTCCCGGCCCTGCGGCAATGAAGGTTTTCCTATATAAACATGGTGAAATACCTTCTAAACAGTTTTACAATAATTAAATATGAGAAACTTCAATTATATATTTTTAAGCACAACTTCAACATGTTCTGTTACTCATAAAGTAATTTCAATAATCAAAAACATATATATAAGATTTATCAATTATATCATATAAACTACTGAAAAGGACAATATAGTAACATGGGTGCGCACTTGCGAGATAAATAAGTAATTAGATTCGTTTCTACAATGAACATGAAAAAAAAATAATTCAGATGGTGCAATAACCTTAATAGCAATGGTCTTCTTATTCCGTTACGGAATAAAGTTATTCCATTAATATGGTATTTTTTTTACCAATCTAACCACCCACTACACCCTATAGCCTAACTTATAAACTAAGTGAATGTTTTACCTGGATCTATCACACAATTCAACCCTACACTACTTACCCCACTTAAGCAAGACCCCACCTTACTTTTCGAAGGCATAATAAATGACAGAGCATAAACTCAGTGGTAGAGATAGAGGGTGATTCGGTATATTGGGAGTCCGGTGTCTAAATACGTTAACACCTTTATTTACCATCATTAGAATGAATATTAGTATGTAGGTTCTACTATTAGTTAGTTTGACCATAAAAACCATACAATTAATTGTAACTACGATAGGAACAGATACAGTAAGAACAGTAAAAAGGAGAAAAGTAATGGACCTTCTTAGGAGATGGGATGGGAAATACAAAAAAATATATTAGTATTATTCAGGAATTTGCAATAAATAGATTTATTAAAATTATTTTTCGTCGAAGATTATCAGTAAATAAGAATTTTATAATTAGAATATAAAATAACATTATCAATTTGTTATTACACTTAATATTAACTTATTAACAGATACCCATATTTTATAATTGGAATATTTGGTGGAAATATTTATTTTATTTGCTTATGAGCATTAGATAGATATCTGTTGCTAATAATCAAAACTGAAAAGGCTCATCTCATATTTAGTACATTACCACCGGATGTCTTCGGTTTCTTTGAGAACTTCGGATGGAGAACGTCGGATGATTGCTGCATTGGCATCCAGAGACATCATCTGAAATATGAGACTCACTCCCTCCTACTCCCTTGAACATCGTCGTATTAAATATGACCATGGTCAAGTTGGAGGAAAAAATATATGTTATGGCCTATATAATTTCTCTCTTAAGAAGGGATGACATGACTATTATATTTTCTTTCCTTTTTTATATACCGTAAAATGAGAAAATATATCTTGACTTAAGAATACAACTCAGTTTTTGCGCTAATTTTATCTTATGTCATTGGGGTAGGTAATTAAAGTTGAGAATTTTCGATACTTAATTGGTGTAATGAGACCGACTTCATTTATCTTGTTATTGAGCAATCGAATTTGTTGCCGAGTCGTTTGATTAATCTACGCTATTGTTAAATCGCGGAAGTATAAATTAATTTTCTTTTATTTAGGGCGGTCGCTCCCAAAACCACTGGGGCTAGCATCATTTCTCCTCAGGGTATGATTACGAAATTAATAGGGGTAGTAGAATAAGTACTTTCAAAGAAGTGTAATGGAATATCTATGTATGAATCTACCGGGACAGTGTGTTCATGTGTTAAGCCGCTGATGGCAATTATTCCAATGTCCTTGGAAGGTTTAATAAGATGTTTCAAATGTTGGGGAATGGCCTCATAACTAATTAAGCTAATACTGGCTCCTGTGTCCACAATACATTGTTCAAAGTTAGAACTATTTGGTTCGAAAGCTACGGATATTTTTAAACTGATTTGTGGTGAAACGTGTACAATTGACAGATACAGTGCGTACATGACTGTGTAATTCTTTAGTAGATTCATGTATAGTTACAGGAAGTGCTTGGTGTGATTCGGTGTTTCTGTAGTCAGAAATTAAGGAAGAAGACGTTTCTTTGGGTTGTGAATTGTAGTAAATGATTCCATGTTCATAAATGGAAAACAGAATGTGAGAAAATCTGTAGTTTGGCTTTTCTAATTCCAAGTAGTGGATTACGTACAATGGGCATTTAAACTGTCGGTTTGAAAGAAGACTTATATGGTTATTTGGCAAACAAAGGTTAGATAATTTAGGATTAGGTGCACAAGAATTAGGTATAAATAGTGTTAGGTACACAAAGAGTTTGGAAAGAGTAGTCGGTAAACCCTATGGTAGGTAAATTAGTATTAAGGTAAAATTGGAACTTAGCTGTACAATATAGTATTAGGATAAATTGGGATTAATTAGTATCACTGAGAGTGGATTGACTAGAACAATGGTCTCTTGTTCTAATGGACAATGACGTTCATGTTCCGCTTGGGAATGAAGATTTACCGTAATATACATTCTTAATGTAGTATGTTTCAAGTGGAAGTTGGAAAGAATCAAAAGTAGTGGAAAACTTAGAAGAAGTATGAGTGTTCGGAGAATTTGGCGGTGTTTGTTGAGATGGAGGGTGTTGAGAGGACACTCAATCACCCGGTGAGGACCTCCGCCAAAAGGGACAAACAGCCTTGCGGAAACTTTCTGTGGGGAGAGATGTTGGAAACAGGAATTACAGTGTTCTGCATAGTCAGCTATAACCGTTGGACCTTTCTTTGATGCATAGCTACAATTTCCAGATATTTGTAGGCATTTCACGCTTCTGTAATGACGCTTTTATAGGCAAAAAATCACAGACAAGGGTCTTACGGTCAACAGAATCTAGGTAGGTCTTTTAGGAGTAAAAGCTCGATTATTTTCATGTGGGGAATTTTTAAGAGAAAGATCGCGAATAGGGTGACGACCACCGCGATTGTTTAAAGAAGAGTTGTGATAGGTCATGTTCTTGGAAGAATGTGACTTGTTTTGAAAGTATTATGAGGTGAAGACCTTAGAAGAGTTAATAAGTTGTTTTGAGTTTTCTTAATGATTGTTCAATGTGTTTCTGTGAGTATATGATAATGGAAATTGAAAAATCCTCTGTTATGGGTGTATAGGAAATCAAGCATTATTACCCACGATAAATCTGACCAGGGTGTACGGCCAATTTTGTGTGAGCTCAATTTACATTTTTACTGTATTCTCTAACACTCTCTTTAGTTTTTCATATGTCTGTGGTAAAGGCTACATTAAAAAATGTTAGTTAAACGGATGAGATTGCGTGTTCCACTAATGTCTAGACCATGGTGACGCCTGGACTTAGCCAGACGTTCTTAGTCATGTAGGCAAACAAACGAATACTCTCATTTTTGTACCGGCGGGTTCATATTGAAAATTGTATGAAATAGGGATTCCTTCCTTTTTCTCTCCTCTCTTATTCGATACCAAATTAGGGATTAGGGTCTCTCGGACAGAGAAATAATCTCTATCATCTTTGGTACAAGATGATAGACATTAAGGAAGTGACCGTCAAGTTGTTGCTGAGTAAATTTATCCATTTTTGATATTTTATTTTTATATATTTTTAACCCTACAACCAATAAGTACATACAAATAAGTTAAGAAATTGATGCATCACAATGGGGCAAAACGTGGAGGGGGTGCTGAGTTTTGTATCATAACCATCAACAGGACGCCATGAAAATTATAAACTCTTGAGTTAACTTGATTTTTTGTTTGATGATGGGGCCTGAGTACATATCAGTGTTTGTTTTCGTTCTTGAGTAAGAATTTTGGTACAATGGGGAATTATGCTTAGTGTTACGTGAGTACGACTTTGACTTATGTGGCATGTGTGGAGGATATGAACGATATGAATCCTCAAAATTGTAAGAAGACTGATGTGATGGTTGAGGACCATGTAAGTTCTGTGAATATTGTGATGGTTGACGACCATTTTGGGAATTGATACTGTGGGGATTACAATGTTTTTGAGAAGTATGGTTAAAAGTGAGTAAATCCCTATTTGAATCTAAAAGAGTTTCCTTATGGATGTGAAAATCAATTAAATTAGTGGTAGGGATCTCTGGAGACTCAGACTCAGTTGATGCATCTATTTGATCAACCATTTTGTTAGGATTTTTAAGGAACTTTATTAAGTTACAGTTTTTCGATAGTTACAGTTTTTCAATTATTACTATACTATAATAAAGTAATAATTCATTCAGTAAATTTCATTAATATAAAATTTAATTTGCGTCATAAAATAAGGAGCTCTTTAATACATTCCTTTCACTCTCATTCAAGCTTAAGGAAGAATGCTCAGATATAAGATATAAAAGATATTAAGACAGTAGGGAAGAATTATTAGAATAATATCTTTTAATTTTACTGTATTGTGAGGTTGACAATGAGTGAAGTGATCTAAAATCACAATCCAGTGGCAAGGCAAGAGCACCGAACAAGACAGATGGTCCCTGTTCGGGCGCCACTTTTTATTTTCTGGTATTTATGTGGTGGAGACCAAGTGACGAGGGCATGAGATATTAGGGTCACTTGACCTCCAGAAGAAAAGTAATTAATATTATCTGACTTAATATAAAAGAACAGTGAGAAAAGTAAAAAGAAGTAAGTAATATCTACCTGGAGGAGATATGTAGGAAAGCAAATTGGGCTTTAATCTAATGTCAGGATAAATGAAAAAGGGACCACCCGCTTGTTCCAAATGCTCCTGGTTTGTGGCTAAAGGTAGATCACTTATAACGTAGAGAAGTAGAAGGGGAGAATGAAAAAGGAGTAAAAGATAGATTTATTTTTACACATATATACAACCAAAAGTAGTAGAGTTATGATTAGTTTCCATTCATCAGTTATCCGGGATAAGTAATGGGATAGCTAAGTTATATGAAGTCAATTTGACTCCCGTAGTTTTATGGAGTATATTTACTTAGTAGCTTTATAATCTTCCTTAAAATTAAACCTCAAATAATCATTATATTAGGGTGTGTTTGAGAAGGTTCCAGATACACAAGGTATGGAAGAATTGTGGAACAATCTCAATGAAACAAGGTAACAACTGGGTAACTATTATTATTCTAGATTATGACTAGATTTATAGTATCTCTATATGAATAGATTTATATATATAAAATCTCTGGTTATGTTCCAAACTTAAGATTGGGATCCGACAAGAAAGGGTTCTTGTTATGTCCTAGAAATAGGACCCAAAAATGAGATGACTAGATCAAAATAAGAATCAAACATAAAGACCCTGCTGAAATAAGGATTACAGGGATAGATTAGAGTTGTTACTTAATTATTTTAAGGCTTTTAACATTAAAACTATTAATGTTAAAGAACTTGACTACTTAAATTATAAATTATATTGAGAGTAGAAGATTCTAACACCTAAAACGAATAAACGTTTACTGTCAAAAGATGGGTCTTGATGGACTCTGACTCTCACCAGATATCAACGTGATATGGTAGTAACGATCATTTATTAGAGTGTTAGAATTATTTACTTGGAACTGATAAATTAAGGGGATTGATTGGGAAATAAAGTATCGTAATTGATTATATATAATATATTAATTATTGTTTATATTAGGGGATATATTGACAAGAATAATTTCATCGTTTTATCCATGATGTAGTATTTTTAGAGATTTAAATTTAATTTAATGATATTTTATATTGATCATTTATATTATTATTATATGTAGTAGTAGTTGTATAATATTTAAACATTTAATTTAATTATTAGATTATTCAATAATATCCCTTTTAAGATATCTGTCAATTAGCTCGAACAAGCCTTCCAAGGATAAATAGAAATAAAGATACGAAACACTACATTATTACAATAGTTCTTTTAAAAAGGATTTAAAATTTAATCCTTCTTTTCTGTTAGGTCCTTTCATCCTCAATATATTTCTTTCTTATTATATATGCTAACATAACAATCTTTTCCTTCTCGCACATAAGCTGCTTCCGGAATTATAAAAATTTTTCTATCTGCCCGTTCACAACGTGAATGCATTATGATGTAGGAGCAATTAACCAACCCTCTCACAATAATTCAGCTGTGGTGATAATCCAAAAGAGCCCATGTATATATAGTAGTGTATAAATAAATAGTCATGTTATTAATTACTTAAACGCTAAGTTTCATAATATAGAGACACACTTCAATGATATATATTTTATCAAAGCTATCAACTTCTAGAGATTTGTTCTTTTATCTATTGTAGTGCTAGTGTACTCATTACGTGTAAATTATATTCAATAATCTAAAAAGCATATATATAAGATTTATCTAAATTTATAGAATCATTATATAATATACTAACTTGAAATTTAAAGTGAAAATAAAAGCGACATTTACGGTTTTAGTCACATCCATTTAAATTAAGTATAGTGAGTAAATGTTAATGAACATGAAAAAAAATAATTTTTTTTATACGCTAGAGTAACTAGCTAATAGCAATTGGTGGTCTATTATATTATATTATTCCATAGTTATTTAGGTTATTAGTATTACCGGAATTATAATAATAGTTTATATTCTCTATTATATATATGTGTTAATTATATTATTGATCCATTATGGTATTTTTTTACCATCTTAACCACACTACACCCATGATTAAAGGTTTTTCTAACTTATACTAACGGTGTTGGCTGGTTGAAAAATTATTTCGCAGATTATTCGTCTCTACCTGGACCATCCTACCTAGAACTCATCAAGAAGCCAATTACATATCATTATATATATTTAAAATATATAGAGAGGGTTATGCAGGCCTTGCACCTGTAAAAGAGAGCGAGTTAGCGTTTTGCGAAACATTTATAGTTGCCTGAGGATCTGCTTTATTTAAATTTGTAACTGAGAATAAACATAGCTCTATCAAATTATCACTTACAATAAAAGTAAATTATATATATTTATAATTAATATATAGATATAATTTTATATATATAATAATATATATTAATTAATAATATATAATATATATAATTATATTACTATATATATTAGGGATTTAATACCAAGGAATGGAGAGACTGATCCTGCTGTAGGAAAATTTTTAGGGAATTTGACTGACTTAGTATCTGTGTATTTCGGAGCCAAACATTTCCCGGTATCCGGCCCCCTCTTATTTCGCGTTATTAAAAATTGGGTTTAAGCTAAGTTCATCCTCAGGCCAAGGTTTTGCAAATCCTTCAAAAATTGGTGTATCCTTTCCCTATCTATGCCAATAAATCATTTTCAGACTTTCCCACTCATTCAAACTCTCGTCTCTTCCCACCCACACATGTCCCCAACCCTCCCGTGGCCTATCGACTGGTCCACAAATTGGCCGATATTATACCACTTGTACGACGGGTTGTCGAATTCCGGAGTGAAATGAATTATGTACAGAGAAACTTTTAAGTTTCAATAATAACATCTATGATCAATTATAAGATAGCTAGTTAACAAAGTTTATGTTTTTTTTTTTTTTCCTTCGAAAATTTCCTTTTTTAACTTAGATTTTTAGCGTTTCTCCAAATCTTGATCTTTAGCGTAAAATTTATCCTATGTTTGTGATACAGCCATTAATTATAATTTTACAGATTTAGCTTCCACTTGTTTAGTTGATCAATAGTATCTTTTTTATTTTGTTTACGTATATGTGGTTGATTAGTGTATGATATATTGTTATAAGGTTAAAATATATTACATATGTAGTATTATCATGTATAATATGTTGAGTGTTTTTAAACTTTCTGGAATTATTTATATTTATATATATTTTGCTATTGAAATGTTTTATATCGTTTTAAAATTTAGGGTAGGTTTAGCCCCGCTAACAAATAAATTCCTCATTTCTACCTTTGGTTTGGTTTTGTCATATTTGTTTGTCTTTTTTTTTTTTTTTTTTTTTTTTTTTTTGGATTGCCATTTGTGCTGTGTTGCAATAGTATGATAGGCAGAGATTTTTATGCAACACGGTGTGGCTTTCTTTTGACTATTACCAACAATCAATGGATTGCACTTCTAACTCTGCATCCATGGATTACTATAACCTCTCTAACTCTAAACCTTATTTTATGCTCTCTGAGATTCAGATGGCTAGGAATTCATCCTTCAACTCGTTTAATATATCCAACTATAAACTTATTTTACAATTTCCGACTTGAATATAGGTATGGAAGTATATGATATATATATATATGCTAATATGTAAATATTATTATAAAACATTACCTTATATTATATACACGTCTCAAGAATCATCGAATCTCCTAATTTGAATAATTAGTTCTGTATTGCTTATAAATACCTTCTTTCCTTCTACTACAATTATCTTATGCTTCTGCTACTGCTCCCTAACAGAACAGATTTTCATGCCTTCTTTTGATTACCTTACTACTTCTTCCGAGACTGTTATATCTTCTCATCACAAATACTGATGAGTCCTCCGTATTTAAGAGGGATTTCAATAGTAACACAAAAACTTGAAATTGTTGGGTTCCTCTCGTTCTGATTTAGTTGGGAGGAAGCCCGAATCATTCATTGTATCTCAACGATCTGGAGCAACTGAATAAATAATAAACCTACACACATTCCGGAAATACGTCCCAAGCCGATTCTTGAACACACTTACCTATGTTTCACCACTAGTCCTTCTCTTATAAATACACCACCTTCACTCCTTATATCGGTAAATCTGACCACAACCTATATATCACTTTAATTTAATACTTCTCATCCAACACTCCACCGTGCCTTATGCGGTTTTTTTCTGGCACTTTGATACGGCCGATTGGGGGCCATTGCGTTGCTTATCTAACGCTAACTATAATTAGAAGGTGACACTGCTGACTGTTAAGACGGCTTCAGATTCTGCCTGATAAAGTGCGCGAACTGTAATGTTTAATGGCTAATGAGCAGGTTCATTTCCTTCTTCGACTAAAATCTTTTTCTCCTCAAAATCCTTGGTTTCGATTCGTGGCTTGTTCCCTGGCCATTCATGCTAGAGACAATGCTTATCGGCTGTGGGGAAAAATTCTATTTCTCCTATCACTCTTGCCAATTTTCATGCAGCTAGAAATCGTTGCAGGGATACTCTTCGACAGCAAGCGGACTTTCATTATACAAAAATGCGCTGACCTCCTTGGTTACTTCCTACTGACAAATCTCTCTGGCCTCTTGCCAAAAAAAATCTCGAACAACTTCTGTAAATCATCCTTTCCTCCTCTTAGTCGCTCTGATGATTCTGTTATTAATACCTCCAACTGGAAAAAGGGCCAATCACTCTTTGGTACCTCCTATTCCCTCTAAT
This sequence comes from Trachelipus rathkii, assembly GCA_015478945.1. Lineage (NCBI taxonomy): Eukaryota > Metazoa > Arthropoda > Malacostraca > Isopoda > Trachelipodidae > Trachelipus > Trachelipus rathkii. The sequence continues at coordinate 33,912 of JABUQX010044942.1, read as the reverse complement.
TCACCCTGGTACGATTTGGTATTCTCTCTTATCTCCTTCATTCTCTCTTCAGGCTGTCCTATGCCTTTACCTGTCATTTCATTTGATCGGATGTGCATTGAACTCACTTGAAATAATGAACGTTAGGAAGGACGGGTGGCCCGGATGGCATTCCTCTCCGAGTTTTGAGGAAGGTGCTTCTGTGCTGGACCCACCCTTCGTTCAAACTATATTCTCAATATGCGCTCAATACTAGCCACTTTATTCCCTCAATGTGGAAGCACGACATCAAATGTCCAACCTATTACCGAAAAAATGATAGTGCTCTGATCCTTCTATAATTACTTCCGCCCTATAGCTCTCACTTGTATTCTTTTTTTGAAACTTGAAACCCTTCTCAACCTTGCACTTTTAAGATCATCTGTAATCTCTTTCCCTTCTTTCTGATTACCAGTACTGAGCTTTCGGGCTCTAGATATCTACTGGCTATACTATTCACTATTTAACAGGATTTATGGTTTTTCAAGCCCTTAGGAACTACGGAAGACTTGTGTGGTGGCGCCCGTTTGACAAATCCAAAGCATTTGACCGGGTTATGGCACGCGTCACTGGCTCACTCTCCAAGCTCCCACTCCTTTGGGTATATTCCTTCTTCCTCTTTGCTTACTATGTTCTAGCTTTTTTCTTATCTTTTGCTCTGAGGTCACCTGTTCTTTATTTAAATTTACCAGTTGTGGTGTTCCTCAGTTGTTCTTTATCACCGACGACTTTATTCCCTGCTTTTCATCAATGACTTCTAACCTGTACCTCTAACTCATTCACTCAATGTCATGACTTGACCTTCATATCTTCAACTCGTATCAAATTCTCTCCCCTCTTTTACTTCTAGAATTGGCCCTCTCTCGTCTTTAATCTTTCCGATTCTATTGCTCGCTGATCTGGATAGAATTCAGGGTTGGGTCGTCTCAAGCTTTTGAAATTCAAATCTTTAAAAACCCAATTTCTTCAAATCTCACTCTCTCTAAGACACTTAACTTTTCTATACTCTTTTACGACGGTTCTCTCGTCTCTCCTGTGACATATATAAACATCCTTGGCCTTAACATAAACAAAAAATGTTTCGAAAACCTCAAATCACAGTGATTGCAAGTACAGGGCAGCCTAGAAGAAACTGGGAGTTCTGTTTAGAGTTCGGGGAGACTTTTTTTCTCTTCTCAGTTAATCCAGCCGCTATACAAGGGTCTCATCGCCCTTGTAGGAGAATACATCCTCATCATATCATGTGGGGGGCAGGAAGCTTGGTTTCATCGGCTTTTGTGATAAGAGGTCGAGTCAAAGGCCAAAAGATTTTTAAACTGTCTCCTGTGCTTTCTAGTTCACTTGACCCATTTATATTATTGCGGCGCGATGGTTGGTTGCTTATCCCTATTTTCATCAGGTACTGTAGAAGAGGCAAGTGCTCGAAGGAACTATCCACTCACTCGCGTACCACCACCTTTCGACGCCCTCGTAGCAGAAGGGGTGCGTGGGTAGCTTGTTCAGACAGGCACAATGAGTTTTAGTGATGATGTTATAGTAACTCCAGACTGGTTCGCTTGCGGTGCTTCTTTCTTTCCTGAACCACCTCATGATTCTGATTGGAAATATTCTCTTCCATCATCATAGTGTAGTTTCCCTCAATTTAAATTCCCCATCACTTTAAAGTACCTAATATGCGGTCGTGTCTCATCTGTAATTACGTAATTGCGTTAGATGCGATTTTTAAGGCGTTCTAAGACACCCACTCAACTTGAATTAGGGTTCTGGCCCTAGTGAGCGGCGGTGACAATTATACGTAAAAAAATTAAATAATTAAAGGTCTCTAATAAGAATTCCTTAAGCTAGCTGAAAACCCCACAAGAATGGCACCTCCGACGGTAAACCATTTCTAGAATGCATTAAAATAAGCATAACCGAGGAGCTTGCTCGCTTGACAAAAAATAAAAAAAAAAGAAAAAAAGAGGAAAGAGAAGGGGAAGCCGCCTTATCTGCAACCACTGGCAACAGCATTCTGATAATTGACAGATGGTGGCTTTTTCAGCAAATAAACCTACTGAAGTGAGGATTTGGATATGTTAGACTTGATAAGTTCATGGCCGAAATTGCTTATTGACATCTCATCACCTTCAAAGGAAATCACACCAGGAACCTCATCGTAAAAAATGAAGAGACAGTCATCAAGGTGGAAAAAGCAAAGAAATTCAAATTTGCAAGTCTGTGAAAGAGAAGATGAGGCTCTACGAAAACATGAGATTAGCTGCTACAGAACGAGAATCCTGTTTATCATGCAAATAGGTGCCATGAAATGGGCCAAGAGTTTTCATTATTATTCAGTGCTTGGCAGGCATAAATAATTATCAGTCACACTCCTTCATCAAGTCTAGAGAGAGATTCGTATTTATAGTGTAGGTTAGGTAGGAATGTAACACCCCAAAAAGGAATTGAGTAATAGCGTTATTTTTTATTTTAACTTTTCGGCTGATTAATTGAGGCTCTTCTTTCATATTTAATTTTATTTATATTGTAGCTATTATAAAGAATCTTCTTGTAAATATGTGTAATCTTGTTAAAACATAAAAGCTAGTAGCAAACTTTGTTTAATACGTTACTTGAAAATGGGAATGGAATATTTTTTTAAATAAACTAAAACATAGTGAATTGATTAATTATTATATTTGCAATTATTATTCCTTATAGGTACTATTTTTTATTTAGAAAATATTAATATACTCTGGCACAACCAGAAGTATTATGATAAATATTAAATGACTAAGCATTGTTTTGTACAGGGAATGCAATCTTGAGTTGACTAGCAGTGCACAAATGTTCTATCTTTATATTACTCGATTATGTATTTATTAGATTAATTAAAAGTATCGGTATCGGTATGCGCCTACCTAAAAAATAAATAGAATTATCAGTATCGCGATTATATCTCAGCCTCTATTTTCTGGTATCGGTACATCCCTAATAATATATTTATATATATATATATTATATATTATATATATATTATATTAAATATATTATATATTATATTTATATATATATATTAAAATATATAATATACTATAATATATATATATATATATATATATATATAATATACGTCTTTAAAATTAACCAGGCCCGCCTCTTTAGGAGGGTGATTCGGTCCAAAATAATAGTAATAAAATAAAAATATAATAAAAAAAAATTAAAAAATTTCGCTCATTTAATAAGCCACGCACGGTAGTACTACAAGTTTTATTTAGATTTATATTTAATTCTAGAAATAAGTTTTATATTTTAAAAAAATGTTAGAAATAGGGTACAAAATGTCCTTCAATAATTCACTTTTTGAAATAAATTTGGTTTTTTTAAACATTCGTTATAAAATGGAAAAATTGTTGGATGATTTTAATATTTTATTTCAGTATTGAGAATGAGCACTCGTCGATATAGTTAGCATTTATAAAACTGCATAAAACTAGCTAAATTTTTGATCCAAACAAGCTTTATTTAGTGCGCAAAAAATACGGGAGGACTCTTAACGGAAACATAACTTTGTCCGATTCACCCTGCCGTTAAAAAATGATGGAGGGGTGACTCGGACCACATTGTTTTTCCGTTATCTTTTCCCACGTATTATTCCCACCTTGACAGTTTTATTTTCAAACAAATGTATATTTCTGTTATTTCTCAAAAATATAATAATAAAGTTTACCATATAATAACTTCCAGATCTGATTATTTTCACTGGATAGTAATAGATGCATCAAAAAAAGACATGAATCTCTAAGAAAAAGTGTCAAACATTTCTTCGGAGCGGAGAGGGGTGATCGGACCACTTATTTTTATTCGTATTTTATAATTGTGATCCAATATGGCCCCAATGTGACGGATACTATTATATTCCACGAGTTTAATATGATAAATAATTATTATATGTAAGTAAAAATTAAATAATTCACATAAATCAATTGAAATTTTATATTCTAAGTAGAAGAACGATTTTAACAGTTTATTAAGCAAGTCCCTAGGAGTACAACCCTCACCATGGTGGTCCAGAGCATTCACCCACTTCCACGGTCAGGCTAACTCAATCGATATATATCAGAGAACATATATAATAAATAACATAATAGACAATTAATTATTAGAAATTACAACTTCATTATTTTGCTGTGCTTATGACCCGACTATCACGGGCCGTGATTTTAACAAAAAAAAAAAATTCTAAAAAGTGCATTAGGGAGAGTCGGAGACCAAGTTATGCTAAGGTGCGTCGAGTCACCTACCATTAGCCGCCGACAGCTATATAGGCCTAATAATATATATATAACGGGATGCTCATATATACATATACCTCCTATATATATACTATAGTATATAGATTACTATATAATTATATATATATATAATATATATAATTAAGGTGGTGAGTGAGTGAGGAATAGTATAATATACTATCCAGAGGCGATATATATATATATATAAATTATATATACTTAACCGGTCTTGAAAGAATTTCCTAAATAATATTAGCTTAATAGTCACCACATATATAGTATATATAATACTATTAATAAATTCAATATACCCCTACTAACATATATATATATATATACCTATATATATTAAGATATGTACCCGATTACCTGAAAGAGGCCAATACTGATTTTTTTTTATGTGCTTACCCTTATAAAGATACCACCATTAAATTTTAATATAATAAAATAACACAGTAATAAAAGAACATTTGTGTACTGCTACTGCTAGGCAACTCAGGATTGCATTCCTCCTGTACAACCAATATGTCACCTTAAGCATATTATGTCATATTGGTTTGTGCCCAAGTATATTATTTTAGAAATAAAATAGTATCTTTAGGAAAAAATAAATGCAAACTATACCAATATTTCTATAATAAAATCTCTATTCCTTATATTTGTGGTGACTTTATATGCAAAAAAATATCGCCTGTATTTCTCATTTTCCAGTAAATTGTCCTATTAACAAAGTTTAGCTACTAGCTTTATGTTTTAATATGATTATAATTTACAAGAAGATTCTCTTAAACTAGCTACGATATAAAGAAACTAAAAATACATCAGAAAAAAATAGAGCCCTCAAATATAAGGTACAAAGACACTAGAATAAAACACACAACCATTAACAAAAAAAATCATTATTAATTTCAAACATGATATAATAATTAATATAGCCTACACTCCTTTTTAGATCCACAAAAATAAGTCACTCATTCATTCCATTATTACTCTAAATTCAAAAGAAAATTCTCAAATATTGTGATGCCAGTAAAACCAAACATTTACAATTAGTATTTGACCGACGTAGCCATCGTTAGCACGGGGTTTTATTAGGTGTTGTTCATATTCACCTTATTACCCCTTACACTAAAATACACTCTCTCTCGACTGATGTGAACTGTAACATGTCTTCGCATTATCACCAAAGAAAGGAAGTTGATTTCTAATAAATAGGGACAAAGACCTTGGCCCATTTTCATGCACCTTATGGAAAGGATTCTCCTTCTGTAGGCAGCATCTCCCATTTTTCATGAAGCCTCATCTCCTCTTTCACAGATTGCAAATTTGAATTATATATTGCTCCTTTATGACTGTCTTTTCAGTTTTTTTCAATGATGTTTCCTTGTGTGGATTTTCTGCAGAAGGTGATTGATGTCAATAATTGCCAATTTGAACCATGACTTATCAAAGCTCTCTAACATAATTCAGAATCCTCTCTCATTCTGTGCGAGGTACGATTATGGTTCTGACAAAGCCACCATCAGTCACTATCCAGTCGCTTGTTTGCGCCGAGGGGATATTCTGTTGATTAAGGCAGCTTCCACTTCTTGTGATCTTTTTTTTTCTTGCCATGCGAGGCAAAACCTCCTCGGATTACAGCAATCTAGCTTCTCAGCGATGAGACCCCTTCTAGCGAAATGAGGTGAGAACCTGTTCACCAGATGCAAAGAGAATTGCGACATTCTAATGTAGCGCGGAGGATATATCCTCCGGAGAGAAATAAGAATTCCTATAAATATCAGTAACGTATATATATATAGAACTAGATTTATTATTGAACTCTAAGAATTATCACTCATAATATATCAGTATCGACCTCCAAAAGTCAACGAAGTATTCCAGACCACATAATTATGAAGCCAATACTGATTTACCAAACAAAATGAGCCTGATTACTAACCGATACTGATACTATCGGTTTAATCATCCCCTCATCCCATTTGAAATCTATTATGTGAGATATCGCCACCTGGGCTATTTAACTACAATAACAATAAGCTCTAATTATCATTATTTCAAAATAATAATATTTTTAATGGAAGTAATACGGGGTATTCTATAAAAACAAAGGCCTTCGAATAATAATAAATATATGGAATAGGTAGTGTATCACTATATATATAATAACCTTCTACTACTCTTAATTAGTTTTTGTAATTTATTGTCATTATTCATATAGATAAATACAAAAATAAACTATTTTCAAATATATAATTAGTTAGAACATATACACTCTGCACTAATAGATAAGTAGCTTCACTTATATCACCTAATATATATATATATATATATATCAAATATATACTATACTATATATTATACACCAAAACAGCTATCTATGATTGGAATAACATAATATATACTCATACACATATACCTAATACTATATTATATACCATATATAAATAATATACCTATATATATAAAGTTATATTATATATATATAATATATAATATTAACTATATATATATATATATAATATATATATATCCCCAAGGTTAGAGCTAGGTTTAGAACAACAAACACCCGCACCGGTAAACATACATCGATCCAAAAAAGTTACCCACCCAAGCTCCTGGAGGGCAACATTAATCCATCCAGGTAAAGCTAGGTTTAGGTTTTTGACTATAACGTTCCTTAGAGGCAGCTTTTGATAGCGGTACACTTTTTTTCACTTTTTTTTACACTTTTTTGTTTTTACACTTTGCTTTAATTTTTAGACGCTTTACTCTCAATATTTTACACTTTTCTTCCCGTTTTGGGGGCTTTTCTTTTAGACTTTGAGACCTTACTTGGAGATATCCTTTTCTTCTGTTTTCCTCCCTACCCTCCTGACCCTGAATTAAAAATGTGGTCTAACTACAAAACAGTTTATTGAACTCGAAACACTCAATTCCGAAACTGAGGAAAACATAAAACAAGTAATAATTTGTTTTTATAAAACCACCTTATTATTTTGTTCTTGATTTAAAATAATTTTTAATAATTAATAATTGAAAAAGTTTTTTTGAAATTTGGAAATTTTTGAAGATGGGAGAAATATTCTGTAAGTTTCAAATGTCTGATGAAAAGACCTGAATATCAGAAAATATTGTGAGGTTGTTAAAAAAACCCCTACCATGAAAGCAGAGCTTGACCTTTGTTATATCTAGTGCACATGATCTTTACGCAGTGTCACAGGCTTTCTGTCACCAAAAAAAGAACCATATATTCAAGTTACTCTCTTGACATTTTGTTTATAGATACAGGTGCGATTGTTCCATGCAAAAAAAACATTTTGCGGAAGCGCAGTCCTCTAGCAAGTCAGAAATTTCTCAAGATCTTTACATTAACAAGAAATTGATAGCTCGCTTTTTTTCAATACCAACCATTAATAACGTGCCATATGAACACGAAACCAGTTTTGCCTGTGTCCTGTGCACACGCACCATAAAGCTTTGTTGAATTGTTAAGGGGCATCGCTGTCCGACCTGCACACAAATCATCTTTCGAGACTCTCATAGTTGAAAAAATAACTACTGATTGACTAATCCACCTAGGACATAGGGTAATGGGCTCCACTTGTCTTGGCGTACATCATAATTGGAGGTCAAATAATATCATTTAGATCTTTGTGTCACTCAACCAAAACTTAGTGGATTTGTAAGTTAGCGGGACGAAGTAAGATTTGACAAGCCTGAGTGGACATGCTTTGTGGCCGATGTCTGCAAATGAAAGCATGTTTGGTTAGTAGGGAGTGACTAGGACAGTCAATCGAGAACAGGCCCCATGTATGGCTTAACTTTACTGTTCTATATTCTTAATGTCTTAATGATACACCAGATTTTCCAAGAAAGCTGTCAACAATAATAGCTTGGAGATTGCTAGGGTCATTCCATGGGAAATCCATACAGGACATTTAACTCTTTAGATGAGTGGAAACTAAACAATTGGAAAAAGCTTGACCAGGAGTCCGAAAAAATCTATTAGATCATGTATTTGCTCAGTTTTTTAATAAAACCGATCCATCAGTAAACGCTTCAAGATTTCCAGCAGTTGGAAAGAGTAGTAAAAGTTTCACTGTCGCTGTCACATGGATAATGCCGATTTGGAAAGAGCATTTTCCACATAGCTGAGGCAGAAACCTTTACAAGAATACCAGCGTCATCTTATGTCAGAGAGAACTGTAACCAATGACTTTAATTTACAGTATGGTTAAAAGTGCTCTTAAAATGTATGATAACAAAACTTACCTTATTTCTCTAACTCCAGAGCTGCTTTTCCATGGTAGACAGTTTACATATAAACGTAATACATTGCTTACTTGGAAAGAGAGAGAAGAATAAAGAGAGACACCTCGAAGATGAAGCTGCCTAAAGCTGAACAAGACTGATAAAAAATTAAGCCACTGAAGAGGGAAAACAGAGAAATGGACAACTTCCAACCAAAAGAGAGGAAAAAAAAATCTGATGATGAACAAATGACTGTAATGACGCTATATACGAAAAGGAAAGAGATCAGAGCAAAAAGATAGAAAGTGCAGGCAATACTTATTGGTGACAAGCTAATGTAAAGATTAGAAGAAGAGCTTTAAGGAAAAA